>WOGO01000010.1:0-46861 GCA_015342085.1 Leptinotarsa defecta
TACCAGTATTATTGTGAAAAAAGCGACGGGCGCTTGATATACAAAAAATATGGCACAAAGCGCCCACGCTTTTTTCACAATAATACTAGTATTTTTCCTTCGTTGTTGTTTTGAGCTTATTAAAAAAAAATCAACTTTTTAGTTCGATGTTCTTTGAAAGCGTGTTTGTTAGTTTCTTAAACTATATTTATTTTTCATTTTTTCAGTTTCGTGTGCTATAAAAGGGTGTTTTTAGGTCTTTTTAAACTATATTTATTTTATCTAAACTTTGGGATCAATCAGCCGTATATTGTTTAGAAAAATGACCATTAATATTTTCCGATACCGAAGAGGGAGCCTGAAAATCAGCTACCAAGCCCAAGGAAGGCAGCAAGTGCGCAAAGGATAGTTACAAATAAGGCAATAGGCGCGCGTGTTAATAAAAAAATACTTTTTTCAAATGAAAAAATACATGTACATACATACATACAGGTGAAGCTAATGAAAGCGTGTTAGTAAAAAAAAGAAACTGAGCATTCCAAATAAGGAACTTCAAGCAGCATTATTTGCTACTCGTTTAACAAATATAGTTATTCAGGAGGACACTATGTGTATAGAGAAAACTCATTTTCGTTCGAATTCAAAGACAGTTTTTCAGAGGATCAGAAATGAAAATATTAAAATATCGAGTAACGTTTCCCGTAGGACTGAAGAAATAAGAGAAAATTCTAAAATCAGTCAATGACTTTGTATTCCAACCACAATGAATGTTGCTAATGAGGCTACAAGAGATATGAAAGAATTAAAGTTTGAAAATTCTAGATGGTTTGAAGGCCCCGAGTTTTTATATTTCGATGAAAAATTTTGATCGAGAAAAGGATTCGAGAAGACACCACGTAGTATTCCAGAAATAACGTTTGTAATTTCCAAAAAGTATTTACCAAACCAAAATAACCTTTAAGAAATGGACCCTACAGTATGTACTGCGATTTTGCAAGAGGAATAGGCGAAAAAGAGGAATCACCGTGGGGGAAAAATCTGAAGCTGAACAAATTTGATTTAAAAAGATAGACAGTTTTGCAAAAGAATATGTCTCATTGAAAGAAGGTAAAATAATTTCAAACTCCATTAGATTACTTCAGTTCTCGGTTATATTCAGAAACGGCTTATTGAGAGTTGGAGGCAGAACAGATTTTTCGACAGAACTAGACGAGGAAACAAAACATCCTATAATTCTAGACAGCAAACACAAATATACACAGTTTTTGATTGGACATTTTCATTAGAAATATGGACACCGGAGAATAGAACTGGTAATCAACGAGCTGCGACAAAAATACTGGATTCCCCAGATAAGACGAACAGTCAACAAAATCACGACGAACTGTAATTTCTGTAGAAAGCTAAGCCTGAAGTGTCTGAAATGGGTCAGCTTACGGAATGTCACCTGAAAAGACCACTAAGGCCATTCTATTTTGAGGGAATGGACTATTTTGGACCTTTTCTAGTACGTATTGGTAGAACAGAAAAAAGATATGGTGTCGTGTTCACGTGTTTGTCTGTTGCTGAATATTTATCAACTGATTCCTGCTCATTGGCCGTAAGACGCTTCATTGCAAGAGGTGGAGAACCGGAATTGATGATGAGTAATACTGGATCGAACATGAAAGTTACCGAAAAAGAACTGAAAGAGTCGCTGAAAAATATTGATGGCGAACTAATAAAGAAAAATGATTTCGAGAAACATACGTTGGAAATTCATTTGTTCTGCGAGCTCACATGTGGAAGGAGCCAGGGAGAGAACGGTGCGTGCTGTAAAAAAGTCTTCGAAAATAACGTTGAAGAAAAAGTCTACAAAGCCGAAAGTACTACCAACTTTGATGGCCGAAACGGAGAACATAGTGAATAGTCGACTACTTACATACGTATCAACAAATTCAGAAGATCCAGAGAGTATTACACCAAATCATTTCCTTATTGGAACATCAAGCTCGGCGAAATCACCAGGGATTTTCTACGAAAAAATTTATTTGGGAAAGCAATGGAGGTACTCTCAAAAGATTGATGACAATTTTTGGAAGCGAGAATACCTACCCACTTTGACGAAGAGAACAAAATGGCTGGGAAAAGGCAATGCATTCCTACCAGAAGATGTCGTAATAGTAATCGATAACAGACATCTGAGGAATCACTGGCCACTTTGAAAAATTATTGCGACCTATCCTAGAAACAATCAAGTGGAAGTCGTTGATGTAAAAAACGAAGACTGGTGTTTACCAGCGTCTTTGCAAAACTATGCAAAATGTCAGTACTAGAAGAAATCCAGACCTCATTACATGATGTTGTACAATCTTGAGGGGGAAGAATATTCAGTTTTGTATTAATGTTTTTGTGTTAATTGATTCAAAATGTTAATGTAGAAAAGAGTAAACAGAGTTGACAGTTGATGTTCTGTCAGATATTTCAATTTCAATACTTCAATTTAATCAATTTCGTGGATTTTAAAATGAATCCATACAACAACCGTTCAATTTTTTTCACTTATTTTATTTTCAATATTTTAGTTGCAGTATTAAAATGCCTCACTATTATAAGGTTTATTTTCCGTGTGTTGCAATCTTACTCCCCAGCGCCTTGTATGCTTGTTCTTTTTTAAGTGGGAGCCCATTACAAAATTAAGGTAACATCCTTCTTTCAGCTGTCCTATAATTTAACTTTGCTCGAAACTGTATGGCTTTAGGGTAGATAAGATGTTGCCGTCTCTTCCAAAGTTAATCTGAACTGACATTACACCTGTTTCGTACATTTGAGTTCGACGAAACTGAGGCCAAACAATTTTTGCAATATCTCGAAGTGTACGACTATTTTACTAGTCAAGTCCTGTAATTTAATACCCATTTTGAGGTAGTTGTGAAAAATATGTTATTTGCCATTTCGTGGCTGCGGCTATTTCGAATTCACAATGATACATAGTTACCTAATTGAATTGTATCGTCATCAAAACTAAATGTGTGTACCAAATATCAGAAGACCGTTTTTTCATATATATTATCGGTCTCGTTCAGAGAATTTTTTTGCAAATTTCAGATATGCTAGATAGTTTTTGACATGTTTGCAACAAACCAAACCAATTATTTTTCGGTTGATAGTTTATAAGTTTCGCAATTTTTGACGACCCTTCTTCAAAAGTATCAAAATTTTTAGGTGCTATCATAAATCAAATGACACCTTGATATCTTGATAATTTTTGATGTGAGAAGTCAGGTTTTCTGTAAGATGTAGTTGTGAACCAGACTAAAAAAATTAACAGATGATGAGCTTTTAGAATAAGTATCTCTCACACATCGATCAATCTACTTGTAAATTACCGATGAAGGAATAAATTGAATATGAATCTTCAGTATCGAATATAATATAAAAAAACACCTGTTCCATGAGCTTCAAGGTAACTCAAACTGTAACGGTCAACACCACATTCTTCATAGAATTCTTCTAATAACGTCTGCTGTGCAATCTTTGAAGGAAAGGTAATCCCATTCTCTTTGAATCCATCACAATTCGTCTTCACGTGAATGATTTCTGCATACTTTCTTTTGGCGACTTTGGCTTTTTGTAAAATCAGAATACCAGCAGTTTCGGATCTGGCATACCCATCAGCAGCTTCATCAAAAACTTTACAACTTCCGTCAATACTCAGTACTCCCAACCTGAAAGTATTCAAGATCAAAATTTCCAGCAGAAGCCTTACTTTAGAATTTTTAAACTCATGAACAATTTCAGTTGTCTTCTTATTTTGATTTTCCTCTACACCGCAATAAAAAAGTTTGTGAATATCAATGAAAATCCTTTTGAAAACCACACAACCACAGAACTACTTTCCCTACAGAAAGTGGATGACTCAGAAAACATATTTTTCTCAGGTTGTGCATCAATTATGTGTAGTTTGAAACTATAAATTTTGTCAGTTTATCAATATAATTGAAATGAAAGCATGGGATTCACAATTTTTCAAAATGCGATCTAATGTCTTTCGAATGTGAGTCTGACCTCTAAAATATCCTAAAAATATTTTTCCCTTTCGTGAAAGGTGAAATGAATATGTAGGGCAGAAAATCAATGGATTTCCAAAATATTAGTTGATGAATTAAATAAAGACCGTTCAAGTACAGTTTCATGTTTAGAAAATTCACACCAATCCGTTGTAGTATTTTAGTTCACGAAGAAGAACTATAAATTTTGAGTCATTGTTTTTTTGAAGATTGGAAGATTCATGGAGAAATTATTGATATTTTAATTTTCTTTGTTTAAGGACAACGTGACCAGTATATGGGAAAGAAAAGGTAGTCCCAAAGTTTTTTGCTGTGGAAGATCAGTGGGTATTGCCAAAGATATATCTCTATACATCAAATTCTGACCCTACGTTGCTTTTGGGAATATTGGATGATGAATCATTATTTTGGCACCATGTGACAACACGATTTGAAATTAAGACAACAATTTTCCAATCCTCGAGACATGTCAAATATTGGAAGAGTTTCAAGTCACTACGATGCCGTAGGTATTTCTGAAAAAGGGCTAAATAATGCAATCGTCAGTAATATAATTTCCATTTCCGGATACAAATTTTTCACATTGGACCGCCAGACAAGAGTTGAAGGAGTTAGTGTTTATGTATCAAACAATATAAAATCTAGTTTACTGAACTGTTGTAGTAATGAACATTGTTTTAGACTCCTATTTATCAAACCGTAGCCAGAAAGTACTTATAAACAATAGTATGTCAACTAGTTGTAATGTAACTTCAGACGTACCACAAGGTTCAATATTAGGGTCATTACTTTTCATTATATACACAAATGATATATTAACCTCGGTGAAGTACTGCAAAATACAGGCTTATGCAGATGATACCCAAATATATTCAAGTTTGAATGCAAAGAATTGTCAATTAGTTCAAAATCATATCAACAGTGATATCAGATCAATAAATCGCCTAGCAGCTGAGCAGTGACCATAGATTAAAACTCAATTATGATAAGTGTCATCTAATACTATTTGGCAATAAACATATCAGAAGGAATATTACTGGGATATTACAAATATCATTTGCATGTACCACATCATTCTTCAGCCCTCTTTCAGAAATCTTTCACCTATTTAGCCATCAAAAAGCACAATTCATTCCTCATCAATTGGCTTCATTTATCTGAATATCAGTTTGAACGCCATTTGAGAATCAATTTTCTTCAACAGTCAGAATATATTATATTATAAACCCGTTACTTATAAATTATTTACTATTTTAGAGGTTTTGATAATTGTTGTATTATATTAGATCACTACTTCATGTATATATTTTTCACTTCAATAAGAATGTTTTTGTAATACAGTACTATTCAATTGTACAAGTTAGGTTAAGTGTTAGAATAGCCTTAGGCTAAACTTCGCCTATTTTATGTACAGAGGAAAAATAACGACGAATTATTATTATTATTATCATTATTTTTTATCGTAGTATGCGCTGATCAGGCCCTATCCCCCGAAGACCTGATACATTCGGGGGGGTGCACCAGCATTATCAACCAACGACCACTCCACACACCGTGGGGTAAGTGATCATTTGGCCCGATAATCATGTATTCTGAGCAAGCCCAGTGAGCCAAGAATGACAGGCTTCTGCATCTGTCCGGCTAAAATTTCTGCTTTAGTGCGGCAAGCCGGTATGATTTTAAGATTCGAGAGTAAAGAGGGCATCATTCCAAGGACTCCAATAATCAGAACAACCATCTTGACAGAGTGGTCTGAATAGAGTCTGCGGAGTTCGAAGGGAAAATTTCGATATTTCATCCTCCTTTTTCGGACGATATTCGTCTCGCCAGGAGCTGAAAACTCCAAGACAAATATCGTCTTGCTCCGGTGGTCGAGGGTGTGGCCTGAGGGTGGGGAACGAATCGTTCTAATAAATTCAGCACTTGTCGCTCTCTTTTTAAGGTTTTCCGAGATACTTCTCACTCGCCTCACTAGTAACTTCTTAGTAGCTACTAGCATTCGTATCCTATCAAGGCAGTGCTGTTTGGTGGTCACCAGCACGCATTGATATGAAGTGTGATGGATACATCGTAGTTTGGTGGCTATTCACTGCATTGCGGGTGTGAAAGGCCTATTGGCCGCCCTGTAATCCACCGCACATTGGATACGAGACGCGTATTGTACACACCGTTCAATCTTCCGAATCGCAAGGCCGGGATTTCGTCCTTCCGATTTGGATATCGATAGGACGACGCTATACACGCCGGTGTTGATTTGCCAGATGTCAACCTCTTCTGTTGGAATACTATGAACCTCCGCATCCAAACAAGCCAGTTCTTGTGGCTTCAGAGGCATAATTCTGTAGAGCACCCTGCGCGTTCTGATTCACTCCATTGGTGGCACGGTGCGAGTCTCCTCTCCAGCCGTGGCAACGGCTGGAGAGGAGGCTCGCAGAATGACAGACTTCTGCATCTGTCCGGCTAAGATTTCTGGCTTACTGCGGCAGGACGGTATGATTTTAAGATTCGAGAGTAGACAGGGCATCAATCTAAGGACTCCAATAAAATCAGAACAACCATCTTGACAGAGTGGTCTGGATAGGGTCTGAGGAGTTCGAAGAGAACATCTCGATATTTTATCTGTTTCTACTCCTCTTTTCGGACGATATTCGTTTTGCCAGGAGCTGAAAACTCCACGACAAATATCGTCTACATGGCCATGGTAATAATTCGAAATTTGTTCACTAGTCAAAATCATTTCTAAATTTCTTATCAAATATGTAATAGATGATAATTTTGAGGTTAGTTGGCTGTTGTTGGCATTCATTTTATTGTCAGAACAATTTTCAAAATTTGAGTTCTGGATTTGAATATACACTGAAACAAACTGTCTTCTGTTTTTAGTAAAAGACTTAATCTAATTGAAGGCATAACCCCTAATGCCATACGAATACAGTTTATTTAACAAAATCCTGTGATCGGCAGTAAAATGCCCTGCTGAGATCACTTAATATTCCAACAGGGCATTCGCCGTATTCGATGTTTTTCAGAATTTTTGCATAAAATGCTGTGATGGCAGTTATGGTGGATTATCTAGATCAGAAGCCGTGTTGAGTAGAAAACATACTTTTTTTATTTTAACTTTTTTGAATGTTAAATTAATATTTTTATTATCAATAAAGTTAAATTCAATATCTAACATAAATATTCGACTCACCTAGCAAATTGCAGAGTAACAAGAGGATGCAAACACAAATTAATTCCTCCCACGATGGCGGTATCAACCTCACCCAACCTCAGTGACCGGAAGGCATGTTCGAGAGCATACAAAGAACTACTGCAGGCTGTATCTGTTACGAAAGAGGGCCCTTTCAGTTTGAGGTAATAACTAATCCTATGAGCCAACATATTTCTGGAAACTCTGTAAATAAAAATAATTGTTAGACAGATATTACTTAATTTATGACAGATTTACACTCTGTTACAGAAAGTGTATAGAGAAAAAGGAAAAATTGAATACCAAAAAACCAAGTCAAATTGGTTTATCCACAAATTGAAATGGGTTTGACTCCGATACTTTTTTCTAGAACTTATGCTTATGTTATGCATCTTTTGTATTCAATCAATTTTGTACTTACAACTGGTATGAATTAAAAGTAGCCTTTTGCTGTATTTAGTCTCTAGATGCTCATGTTCTATATATTCTTTGTTCTGTATTTTGTAGTGATATTTTCTTCGAATGGTATTTTATATATTTCCATTTATAAGATACCTTAATATAAATCAAGCTCATTATTACCAAATGTAAAAGAAATGTTGCGTCATACATCGTTTAAAAAGTTATATTTTTACTTGTGCTTCACGACAGGCATTTGTCCTACAATTATTGAAAAAAAACTGCAAGATATTCTTACATTTTTAACTAAAACACTGCAATATCATGAGAGCAACCAGCATGATAAGAGTAAACCCACGAGTCCGTAGGACGCTTTTTATTTCGGTCTCTTGTATAATGAGTCTTTCATTAGGCGCTTCTTTTCTTCAAATGTAAATAAAACAAAGTGTGTGTTTTTTATTCGTTTGAAGGACCTTTTTTGAAGGCCCTTTCAACATTGCTCAAATGTCCGCCACGGCTTCTCTGGGTGGAGCGCATCAGAAACTTCCAACTTTCTATAACTCTGGTGCATAAATCAGACTGAATTCGACCGATGACATGATTCATGTAGGCTTTAAAGTCCGATGTGGTTTGTCGCCTAAGAAAACCCAATAAGAAAAAGTCTAACGGGGTCAAATCGCACGATCTCGATGGCCAGTTCACATCACGTCCACGTGACATGACCGTACCCTTAAATTGTTCGGGCAGAATATCCAATGTGGCACATGAGGTGTGTGGCACGTAGCGCCGTCAAGTTGAAACCACATGTCGTTGGTGTGCACATCATCAAATTTAGGGCTCGCCTCTGACAGTGACGGCCTGGCCAACGTCGTTCTCAAAAAAATATGGACCGATGACGTCACCAGCCTAAAATTCATACCAAACAGTGACTTTTTCGGGAAGCATTGCGCGCTCTTGGATCTCATGTGGATTGGTATCATCCCAAATTAGACAATTTTGTTTGTTAGCATACCCATTAATCAAAAAATAGGTCTCATACCTGAAGATGATTTTTCGATGAAAATTAGGGTCTGTTGCCAACTGCTCCAGAGCCCATTCAGCGAACACACGTCGTTGTCTATATTAGTATACTTTCAGTTCCTGGGTGCAGGTCCAAGTCACAACACAAAATTTGCCAATTTGTGGTCTGCAAAAGGCCGAGTTCTTGTGAGCGACACGAAATCGACTACCTCGGATTCTCCTGCACACTCTCTCAGATAGCGGCAATGTTTTCGGCCGATCTTACGTTTTGTCGATGAACGGGAGTTGCTCGATCGTTTACTGAACCAATGGACTCAAATTTGTCCACCAAATTACAAATAGTCCTCTCGTAGGACGAGCTTTACAAATTATAAATCACATATCTAACGTATTATATATATTCAAAGTTGAGTAAAAGTTCGGGAGGTGACCACAAAAGTGTCTCTTTCTTTTTGAATAACTTCGAAAAATTGATCAATTTCATATAAAGGATGTTTGGTTAATATTTTCTTCAATACGTTTTTGAATCTTTTGAATGGCAAGTTACGAACTTCGACAGATAAGGCATTATATAGCTTAATTGCTATATTATCTGTTCTTATCAACCTATTAGCTGTGGGAACAAGGTTTGATTTATTTCTTGTATCATGTTGGTGTATATCCTCGTGAGCAACTTTATTCATCGACTTTTGTTGAACAAGAAGCAGATTTTCATAGACAAAAACTGAGTATAGGATCATTATTTTAAGTTTTGCAATTTTATTATTTGCACGTGTTGTTAGAAGCTCATAGTGATTTGGCAAAACAGGATGAATAAATGACAACTAATTTGACAGATGTAGCTTCAACAAGATGGCTTTGGTAGCCTTCATCATTTTATCGGTTTGACTGAAATTATCTCAATAAACTATGACAATTCATTGTCACCATTAGCATAGATATTTTGAAATTAAAATGGAAATTGATCACCAATAACAAATGTTGGCAATATGAGTAATTGAAATTTTGAAGATAACCTCAAGGTCATATTTTCGAAGATACTAATAATTATGAATTAGCTAAGTGAAAGATTTATCTATTTCCTCGTAAAAATGGTTGGAGCAAATATACGTATCTTTCGAAACATCTTTAATCGATCGAAAATCACTAACCCTTCACCACATTCTTTCACCTATAACTTTGATTTTCGATTATGTTTCAATATGAAATTTACTCAATGATTCAATCAATTCAGGATATTCAAAACAAGGTTTTGTAACAATTATAAAATATTAGTTTTAGGTTTCAAATGTCTAATAAGGTGTATTTATTATTTATTTTTTGTAGACGAAACAAAACTATTTTCATTTATTATATTGAATGCGACATATCCATATAAAAATCATTAGTTGTGATGAGAAAATGTTTACGAGTTATTTGATCAAAAACACTTCATTGTGAGATTTTCACGAAACAGTTTACAAAACGGCAATTTGTATCAATATAAAATAGCTTCCTCATGCTTGATTGTACACGTTATTATAAACTATTTTTGCAATTCTGTGAACTATTTTGTAAAAGTATCGACGAATTATATCTCATGTAGTTATTCATTGTATGAATTCTAGCAACTAGACTAGCAATCTACTGATGCAACGAATATCAAAACACTCACCCAAGGAAGCCATATCTCTGTGGTAACTGTTGGTCAAAAAATATTGTTTTTTCACTTTCACTAAAACATGTTCCAATGAATACTCCGGTTTTAGTATTCTCCAACTCACTGGGATGAAGTCCAGCGTCGAAAATAGCCTCCAATGTTTTTTCCAAAATCAATCTACTCATTGTGTCCTGCCACTGCCCTAGTCTTTCATGAATTCCTGTGTATTTGAAAATAAAATAATTTATAAAATATTTCTGGAAAAAACTATTTTTTTTCACAATGTCACTGATGAGAAGTCAACAGGAATTCAAAGAGGAAATTCAAAAATATAATAAATAACCAGTTTCTGATTTGTTTAAAAAATCTGTTTTAAATCTGTTTTTCCGTTAATCAGCTGTCGCCCCCATACGAACGACAACTCTCAAAAGTTGAGAACTTGTGTGAGCTAAGGACTAACGAGGTCTTACCTTTTAACGTGTTATTCGTAACACGTTAGTTGATCTTGTCACATTTTGAACAACAATATTATTCATTAATGAAAGTTAGCTGGAACTGGTTTCTCTAATCACAAAAGTTTCACATATCCTGATAATAACTTTAGTAATTGCAGTGGTGTAGTGCAATTTTATAGTTTGGCCCCATGATTTTTATACAAAATTTTATCTACCAAAAATAAACCAAGTTTTTAGACTATTTGTAGCAGAAAACACAGTTCAGTTGGAAATACATATCTCTTTTATTTGAAATATACAGGGCGTTCCAACGAAAAATTGACCTCCCTGTAAAACAAAAACGGACGTGTAATCGAAAATATCACAGAACACGTCAATTTTTATTTCTAGGGGGACTAATTCTGATACCGAAATCATCCCCGAAACTTCACCGCCCCTCCGGTAGCAGCTACCACCCTATTTTTTTCAATGGCATGGGGGGTCGAGTGATACATCATTCGAAATATTTTTTATTCCTCTATTACTTCTGTGATTTTTTTCAAAATTGGTTTATTCGTTATTGAGAAATTGAATGTTGAACGTTTTATTTAAGAAAAAACAGAAAATTCGCTATCGCTAATTTTATTGAGGAAATCAACAAAAGTAATAACAATGGCAACACAATCAACGGATAAAGTGTTCAAAATGACCTCCATCTAGTTCTAGTTCCATACAATAATACAGTCTACTTTCGAAAGCGTTCCTTACATTATTAAAGATGTCCGGAGTCAGAAATAGGCATTCCTGAACAATTCTCTGTCGCAGGTCTTCCAGATTTGTAGAACTTCAATTAGTAATGAACATTTTGAAATGGACAACACTGTTAGTTTTTTCTGCACTGGAAGATTTTTGTTGAATCTAGTTGTCGCAGAACAAAAAGTAGATAGTTGCCCACTGTCACTTCTTCACGAATTATTTTTCAGTCATCCTTGTTCACTGTGTTCCAACATGGTTTATTCTACTGGAGAAAGAATAGAAATTGTTGCAACCTATTATCGAAATAATTAATGTGCTAAAACTGCTGCAAGAATTTATAATACGAATCATCCAGACCACAACCTGAGCCATCAATACGTTAATCAATTAATGTATAAGTTTCGAACTTCAGGTTCTGTTCACAACAGAAAACATGAAGTATCCCATCCTGTCAGAAATGACGGAGTTGAAATTGTGCCGTTTTAAAACATATTTACAAATGGATAATCGACAGTCCATCAGACAAGTAGCTAGAACGTCTGGTATATCAGCTACTAATGTTTTTCGGATTTTAAAAGCCTACAAATTCCATGCTATCAAAATAAGGTTAGTTCAGGAATTAAACGAAGATTATACTGATCGTCGACTTCAGTTTTGTGAGGTGTTCAGCGAGAAATTGACCAATATACCAAACCTATTATACAATGCATGTTTTTCAGATGAAAGTTCTATCATGTTGAATGGTGAAGTGAATAGACATAATTGTCGTTACTGAAGCGACGTGAATCCTCATTTGGTGATGGAAACACATAAAAAAATGAATGTCTGGGCCGGCATTCTTGGTAATTATATTGTTGGACCATTCTTCATTGAAGGTAATCCCAATGGAGACGCATACTTAAATCTATTAAAAGACTGTAGATCCTATGATTACACAAATTTTTAAAAATGATGACAATTCAGTAGAAAATGAAATAACATTCCTGCAGGATGATGCCCCCCACATTTTGATGTTCGGGTGAGACAATTTTTTGACGAACGTTCTTCAATGAGTTGGATCGGCAGAAGGTGTCCAGTGGAGTGGCCAGCTAGATCATCTGATCTCACACCGATGGACTTCTTTCTGTGGGGACACCTGAAGTCAAAAGTGTACTCTGCTAAGCCTACAAATCTAGAAGACCTGCGACTGAGAATTGTTCGGGAATGCTGATTGCTGACTCCGGACATCTTGAATATTGTACGGAACGCTTTCGAGAGTAGACTGTATTATTGTATGGAACTAGGAGGAGGTAATTTCGAACAATTTATCCGTTGATTTTATTTCCACTGATATTATTTGTTGTTGATTTCCGCATTAAAATGAACGACAGCGAATTTTGTTTTTTCTTGAATAAAATATTCAACATCTGATTTCTCAATAACGAATGAACCAATTTCGAAAAAAAAAAATTACAGAGGTAATAGAGAGACAAAAGACCTTTCAAATGATGTATCACTCGACACCCCATGCCATTGAAAAAAATAGGGGGGGAGTTGCTGACTGCAGGGGACTAAAGATTCGGAAACTATTTCCATATCAGAATTAGTCCCCCTAGAAATAAAAATTGACGTGTTCTTCGAAATTTTCGGTTACACGTCCGTTTCCGACTTACAGGAGTGTCAAGTTTTCGTTGGAACGCCCTATATAAGTATTTTTGTATGGAACAAGTGATTTTTTTTATGAAAAACATTTTATTTCCGAGTAGTACCAAATTACTTTTCCATTAATGCATTTCTGTTCAGGGCAAAATATGGTTTGCTGATTATAGCAGTAACATGATCTTGACTAGAAAAAAATATTTTTCTACAAAATCATATCACAACCTTGACAATGTTTTCGTTTTAATGCAATAACATTTCTGAGAATTTAGTTCCTTATAGTTTAATCGACTCACCAAAGAAACCCGCATCAAAAGTTTCGATTACCGGTAAAGTTCCAGAACATTGTGGTATTTCAGCATGAATGTTTCCCCATCTTCTATTGGGAGTTACCATAGTAACTTTATTCATTAGATTATTTTTGAATTCTTCGATTGTTCGAGAGGCAGGAAACGCACCAGCAGCTCCTAGAATATGATCGTATTGTCAATTCAAGAAAAAGCCCACCGTCAATTATACCCAAAATGTATATTAATGAAAATTACATTTTACAATACTGTAGCCAATCTGTATCTGTAGAGTACGGAGGAGTGTAAACTCACAGCGCTTAGGCCACATGTGACCCATTGTACATCCTCCCAAGGAGTTGTGCTCCTAGGACTTTGTCCATCCTGTCCTTTCCAGGAAGGTGGACAGATCTCTGGGAGACATCTCCTCCATATCGGCAGATGTAGGCCAAGACTCGCCGAACACACACTCTCTTATTGACGATAACTCGGACATTCGCATAGGACATGCCTGACAGATTCACCTTCCTATTCACACATCCTGTATAGAGGCTGTGGCCACTAGCCGCATATTGTGAAGGTGTTTCCTTAGTTGATAGTGGCCAATCAGAAATCCTACATCATTTGATTTTATCCCATCTCTTTAGGGATTGAGCATGGGTGTGACCTTTGGCTAGTTCCGCAATTGTCGAAGTCATCAGGCCGTAGGTGCCACTGAGTTCTGAAATTCTTAGTCCAGCCGCTTCCTCGGCTAAAGAGTCGACAAAGCGATTATCTTTACTCCTGTCGTGCCCTTTAATTCACCTCAGGATGATGTTATTATCTACCGAGGCTTCAGCTGAATCTTAGTGATACTCTAGTACCAGCCCTGAGGTAACACGTTGTCTGTTCAAGGCTAATAGGGCTTGTCTACTATCAGTGCATATTGTTATGTTTTTGCCAGAAATTCCTTTCCTGGTTATTTCTTTTGTGGCGATTGAAATACACTCCACATCCTGAGCCTTCTTTGTTTTTTGAGCCGTCTGTATATATGCGTATTGCATTTGTAGCATATGACTCTGTGTTCTGTTTTATTTGTGTTTTATAGGATTTATCAAACACAAATTTGGGTTCAATTGCATCTGGTTGCCTGCAGCAGAGGTTGTACAATAATCGCTTCTCACCATAGGCTCAGCCTCAGTTGACCCATTTCTTTTTCGAGGTTTACACCAGCCGTGCGTAATCGTAACATGGCCATTAACGCAACCTCCTTAACATACAGGTCTAGCGGGATCGGACCAGTAATTAATTCCATTGCCGCGGTTGGTGTTGTTCATATTGCTCCTGTGATGTTTAAACAAGCCAATCGCTGAATTTGATATAATTTTTACATGGCCGTTGCTTGTAGAACTGTATGTCCCCATGCAATGGCTCCGTACGTTAACATAGGTCTTATCATTGCAGTGTAGATCCAGGTGACCACACGGGGTGAAAGACCCTATGCGCGTTCCACTGCTCATAAGCCAAATATGCTCTTTTTGCTCTACTCTATAGGTGAGAGTTCCATGTTTGCTTCCTGTCGAGGATAGTACCAAGGTATTTCACCTCTTCAGAGAAGTTTAGTTTCCTTTTGAACATTTTGAGAGGTTTTAAGCCCGATAAACTTCTTTTCCTGGTAAAAACGACCATCTCAGTCTTCTTGGGATTGATCGACAGTGAGTGTTCCTTACACCAAGAAGGAGTCGACATCCCCTCACGACCAGTCCTCTCACTGTGATGTCTTCTACATTGATACTTATTGCTCTACTAGTGATCATCTTGAGTATCCATTCTCCTACTACCAGAGGTGCATTCTTGGAGTATAGTTGCCGAGTAATTGTTAGGAAGGTTGTTTTATCAAACGCTCCCTAGATATCTATGAATACACCCAGAGTGGATTCTTTGTTGCCCAATGATCTTTCGATTCTGCCAACCACCTGGTGAAGAGCTAAATCAGTTGATCTTCCCGGAGTATATGCATGCTGATTTGGATGAAGTGGGTTGTGAACTAGTACTTCATCTCTTATGTACCGCTAACATAGCCTCTCCATAGTTTTTAAAAAGATCGATATGAGACTAATTAGTCGGAATGCTTTTGGTAATGTGTAGTCCATCCTACCTGGTTTGGGTATAAATACTACTCGTTCTTCTCTCCACTGGTAATATACCTCAGAGCTAGAGAGGCTCTGAATATTCCAACCAGGTGCGGCATAAGAATATCCATTCCCCTTTGACGTAGGACTGGTCTTATACCGTCAGGTCCTGATGACTTGAAGGGGGAAAAGCCCGATATGGCTCATCTTATCTTATCCTCATCAATTACAGCACTAGCAGATTGCTAGTCGTATTGTGAGGGTGTTGTTGGTATGTCTGTCCGGTTCGTCGTTCCAGGAAAGACAGTACCTGGGAAGTCAGTTTCCCTAAGAGTTTCAGCACTCTCTGTAGCCAATATTTTTGTAATTAATTATTAAACGAATACTGAGAAAGTTAGCCTTCAGGAGGTTAGTCATAAGCTGTGTTTTATTTCAAATAAGGCAGTAACCTAGGTATTATCTTTTGATAACTCCATAAATTTCAAGTTTTGTTCGAGGCCACACGAATGTGTGTCTTGGTAAGTAGGTCTCTTGTGAGGCATTTCCGGAAGAAGCTCTTTCATAGAGCTGAATATCTGCCAAAGTTTTCACTTTTTTTGAAACATTTGTCACCCCTCAACCCTCAAGTGTATTTTTTCCGAAAGCCGTCAGATGTCTTTCAAAGACAGTAGCTCGCAAAATAATAAATAGAATTTATGAACTTATGAAATAGACGCTTTGATTTTCAACTGCAGAAGAAGATTTCATCTTGTGAAAGGTTGAATGATTTGATATAGGTTAATTGTTTTTTCATAAAAAAAGTTGACTGTAAACTGAAAGTAAGATTTGCTATTCGCATGTGGTTATTTATTTCCAGAAATCACTTTAAATTTTGTCGGAGATATCTTGTGAACTTGTCTTCACCCCATAATGGTGTTTTCAGGAATGGAAAACTGAAATATTTACCTGATATCACGATTTCTTCTCCAGGTGCCGGACTTGTTAATAATTTTCCTTGAAGAAGGTTATAGTTCGCCTTTCCATCAGATCCTTCTTCAGGTCCTTTTTTATCATCACTCACCATGTTGAAATCTTGAAAATGAAAAAAATACATTATACATCTTTTGAATAATTATCAAACGGGAAAGAAAGTCACTTCCCAATTGCAAATATATGGGTTCTTTTGATTTTTATTTTCATTTAATTTTATTTGTTCAATTTTCAATTTTTTGCTTAATTTTTATTTTATTGTAATTTCAGTTCAGGGTTTTGCCTAATACATATAATTGTTGGTTTCAACAATTCATTTTAATTTTCACTGTTATTTGTTTTTTCAGCGATTTCAAATCATATTATAGCATATTAGACAACGGAAGTCCGAACTAATGAAATTCACCATGAAACATTGCCAACCACATTCAAACAAATTATTTACAGTTCTGGTGATTGAAGAAGTTTTTGTTTTGGATTTATTCTAAGCGAGACGTTCCAGTTTTATTTTTTATTATTCTTTGTACGCCAGATCACTCATGTATATGCTCAGTTTTGTTCAATCTTCTTCAACACTATTCAAAGGCATATCTTTTATAAACCAAGTAAGAGTTCCATACTGGTACGGCATGTAGGTCATGTTTTGCAACGACATGTAGCAAATGGAGTTATTTTTTCAAACAGTCACGATGTGACTGGATGATTTCAGGTCAGGGATCACGATAAATCCTTAATCTTTTGCAAAGTAACTGACTTGTCTGGGTACATGTTTAGCCTATACTGCATTTTCCGATTGTTTGAATCGATATATGATACAACTCATTCAGTCATTTTTGGTCAAATTTTTTAACAAATTCCAGATCTTCCGAGATTTCTAATGCTTTCGGGTTCGGTTTAATGGAGAATTTGGTGTCATCTGCAAAAAAGTATCTTCCATTTTTGCTAGGCAAATGTTGTACAACAGGCGTCCAAGTACAGGTCCTTGAGGTACTCCAATGGATACTAGGTATAAACAGGTATTTCTTCATCATTCGTAATACTTCAATATCTATTTGGGAAAAATTTACTGATCGTCTTTTATTTCATTGAGCAAGATGCCTCGAAGGGTATGTACTTGATTTGTTTTCCATAATGTTTACCACCCGGTATTTCAACATAGTCAGTTCATTCAACTCTGTAATTCTTTATACCTTAACAATGTAAGGTCAAATCACTTGAACGGTATCACCTTGCATCATAAATTACTATCGAAAAGACTAGTAAAGTATACGAGCAGCGAAATTGTCTGACGCAAGTGCTTCTTAAAACACTAACCCGTCACTTGATGAAAATCATCAACAATATACATCAATGTTTACAATATGGCCATTATTCATGATAATAATTATAAATCTTCATAATATAAACTTTATAACCAATACACATTTCACTAAAACACTAGTCTCCTCAGAGACTGATATTCTACAGCAATTCACTATGCACTTTATAGAAAAAAAATCTAGGATTTCCCACATTTTTTTATGATAGAAAAGTAGGAAACCAAAAACATTTTTTCCTAAAAAAATGTATCCTATAAATATCCATTCCAGAATGTTACGGGATGTTCTGGAATGTTTTAGAATGCTCTTCAACATTTTTGAATGTTCTGGAGTGTTCTACAAATGTCTATAAGGTGAAACTTTCACTCCCTATATCTTCAGGTGAAAACAGAAACTTTCATTGTGCCGGGATATTCTGGAATGAGTTATGCTCTCGAATAGTGTAGAATATTTTTGAGTGTTCTTGAAATTTTTAGAGGGCGAGACTTTCAGCTTTTATATCTTCAAAAGCACTTCCTACAGGTTGGCAAAGAAGCTTAAGAACCCCTGGAGTAAATAAATATTTATGAAAATTATGAAAATACTCTAGTCACAGAGTTAAAAATATATATTGGTACACATTATTCTTGATCTGACTTTTCTTTTTCTCTTTTTCAATGTACATCGCTCTGTTTTACTCACCAGATGAATTTCAGGGGTTGTTGTTCGCCGAAACACACTTACACAAAAAAATGAAGAATTTGTGAATATTTTCTCCTGCAAAAGTTACGTTGGTAGCTATAGGTGGTACCACACTCACTGTTTAAAAACGGTAATATTTTCAAATAATAAATTCAAATATTCCTGGTCGAACCTCGAGTCAAAATTTACTTACAATAGAGACCTTTGCCTTCATTATAGAACAAACATCAGGCAAATTAACATTTTTTGAAATGTTTAGTCATTTCAATCAAATATCAGCATATTTTCCCATCCCATTATCTCAAATCGAAATATTTTTCATTTGTAAACAACAACGTACGTATCAACCTTTTGCCATCTTTAGGTTCTAAAATATTACAAAGACAAATATAAAACAATTTCATTTTATTTTAGTCGCAATAGTACACTCGAATAAGTAAAATAACTCTTCAAAATGAACGTCATACAGGGATGATAAAAACTCTTTTGACGAACCTGAAAAAACATACATTTGTGGAATTTGTATAATAATAGTAATAAAGGTCTTTTATTAATTTTCAGTTATTTTCATATGAACTAAAAAAAGTAAATGGGCGAGATTCAGTATGGCAATCGGCACCGGAAGGTGCAGACTGACATCTGTTCTTCCAGATGTATGTTTATTAAGTTATGAGAATGACATAAACTTCATTTCAATTCCTAACAGAAATATTAAAGAATTTTACAAACATTTTCATGTTTGTAACTTCACAATATTTCAGGACCTGAAGATGGCAACATTCTGAAACGTAGGTATTTTCTTTTGAAAAAATATATATAATGCAATATATTTCATTTTAATTTACACCTTATTTTTCAAAAAACCAAATCCAAACTGAAAGTTTAGCCTTTAAAAATATTTAAAAACTTTTAATTTATTAAATATCATCAATCACAAATATCTCGTCCAATACTTCCAATGTTAACTGGCAAAAGGCAAAATTATTTTCAATTAGTGGAAATGGTTATAAAACAATGCGTAGAGCTGCACCAAACAAGTTCGGTATGTTGACCAGTGAATTCGGGGAGTGAAACTCAGTTACCGACTTGAAGAAGGATAACCGTGATAACTCCACAAAGACAAAAAGTTGTGACTGTCTACGTCAAACTTGACAGCTCAGTCATACTCACAATACTACGAGCCATCGAATAGAATGAAATGTCTTCACATCTAACACTACCCATCGAGACATGGCGGCTTCTACTTGATTGAAACTCACAGTCTTAACATTTCTAAACACGCATTGTATTATTGTAGTGGCAAACTTTTTGTTAAAATATCGGCAACTATATCTTCCGAAGGAGTATGACATAATTGGAGTTCTTGTTTTTCAATGCTTCACGAAGAAAATTGTGTCATATGTCTATATGCTTGCTTGTTGCATAAAATGTTAGTTTTTCTGCAAGAATTAAGGCACTACGATTGTCGTTAGGGATCATAATGTCTTCCAAATATTTGAAACCTAGTTCAGACAAAAATCTTTGAAGTTATACAGTGCATTTCTTTAATGTCCCCCCCCTTTTATTTTTTGATCGGGTCAACTCAAAAAATTTAAATTTGGGATAATCAAATCAATACATGAATACTTTATTTTGAAGTGAAAATGACAGATGAAACTTTCAAAATGGCGACGGCGCCATCTGGGAAAAAAATTAAATGGAAAGGGTGGTCTTGTGACACATTATTTTGAAGCTCCTGACGTATACTTCACAACCCTAGAATATGAAGTCAATATATTCACCTACTACAAAATGGCGGAACATTTAATAATTTTCTGAAGACAAACATTAATATCAATATTTCTAGAAATATTCGTTTTTATCTGCCATATGGCAATTCCAACAACCCGATAAGGTTTGTTAAATTATTTTTTGTTTATAAAAACCACAAAAAATTTCAGTACGACAATGAACATCATTGTTCAGTTAGAATATTCTCATTTATTTTTCGGTTTTACTAGTAAAAATGTACCACGTCAACAATCTCTAAAATGGTCAATGACCCTCTCATCACTGAAATTGTCGAAGCGAATCCTAATGAATTCGATATGAATATTGTATTCCGACAAGATGGAGCACCACCACATTACTCCAGACAAGTAATAAACTATTGGTGGTATGGAACTGAGATATACTAATCCTGGTTTTCGTCGTTTTTAAAATTCGAGTTTTCGTTCATTCCTAACCTAAACTTTTTCTTCCATATTATATAATCTACAATGCTCCTCGAGGAACTGTTACTGGCTGCTATTTCCTGTATTATACGTTTTTCTTTTGTGAACTTTTCATGTGTGAGAGGAAAAGTCAAAAGACAATGCGCTAGAAAATTCAGCCCAGCACGTTTGTGCTGTCCACAGTGATGTGAACTATCAGGAATATACCTGTAAGTGCTTGTTTACTTTCTGAATACATCGTATTCTAGCTCTCCATATTGCCTCCTCATTACCAAAACGTCAAGAAATGGAAGTTGTCCTTTATTTTCTAACTCATACGTGAATTTTATTAATGGAAATCTGTTATTTAAAAAGAAAACAAAGTCCTCAATATTCGAATATCGCGATAACATCATCCACATACCTCAGCCATATCCTAGGAAAATACTTCGACTTTTCTTTGGTTTCCATTTCGAATCTGTTCATGAACAGGTTTGCCAGGTAGGGGGACAAAGGGTTACCCATAGCCGTTCCCTCATGTTGTTCATAAAAACAACCTTCTACCTGGAAACGATTTTGTTTCATAGACAAATTAGTGAGAGAAATGAATTCATGAATTTCGTTATTATTGAAATTATTTTGTGTAACGCACTTCTCCGATATCTTTGATTTCAAATTTTTGTGGGGAGTAGGTATGTTTTTTACATCAGAAATGATTTGAAGATTTCGATAGGCAATTGATGTATTGTCCAAATAGCTGGCAATGAAAGTAAAATCATCACCTTTATTCAAATGATAAATGCCTGGATCAGAGTTCGTTGGTTTAGATCCAATAGATTTCAAAATTATGTCCAAATTTTTGAACCAGCTTCTTTCAGCTCGGCGCAATCCGACAAAGACTTTTTCAAAAGGCAAACGTTATCAGCACTCTGTAGGTCTTCAAACATATTTCTTGTTTCTGTTTGAATGCCAGCTACATAATTTCCGTTTTCCATTAATGCTTTTAAAATTTCAGAAAGTTGTTTCGGAGGCTCCATGTAAATGTCTTCTTGAAGCTCACCATTTGAATGAGCACATGTGACATCTGCCTGATGAATAGGCATTGTAACTAAACTAACTGAACTCAAACGAGCAACGGGAGCAAATGCCTGAATGAAATGTATTACAGGTTGTTGGCTAAAACCTTGAGCCACTAATAAGGTTTTTCTTCGATCAGGGGTATCATCTGCTTTATATTTTTTGTTCTTTAAGATAATTCGACTTCCTATGATATCGTGATTTCTAGGACGACCTACAAGTAGCCATGTGTCATTTTTTTAATGTGTCTTGATTTCTTCTCCCATGAAACTATACCATTGATCAGCCTCTGTTCCAGTTAACGCTTGTTTCATAGGTACTTCAGCAACAAAAGTGTGTTGTTTCTTCAGTGTTCATGGTAACTGGTGGTAACTGCTGATATTATTTTCGAGGTCTCCCTCTAGATCCAGATTATTTTATTCTTGGTCCACCGGGATCCCGTCTAAATTGTGGTGATTCCGTAATTGAATCCCCATCAAAATCTAATGAGTCTTCAATTTTGGGTGTATTTTTCTCTAATTCTCCTTCTATTCCCACTGCTTCAGCCCAGAATTATGGTAGTAAGCCAAACTGCATAATGAAACGTGTAGTTTAAATGAGGGATCTGTTTTTTCTCTCGGCTTTACCATTCTGTTCTGGGTTGTGCGGTAGTGTTAAACGTCAAAATACCATTCTCTTCTAGCAAGTTGTTGAAATCTGATATATTCTTCCCCATCATTTAGATGTGCTCTTGATGACCTGTCGTCATTCGGTGATAACTTAGTGATCAGGAACGAGACTCAATCTAAATTTCTAGGTATTCACATTGACAACAAGCTCAAATTTATTGAGCATATTAAACAATTCAAAGGTAAAATTTGTTCTGGATGTTATGTAGTGAGAGTAAGTAGGAGATTTGAGCCGGTTCTAAGCCTACCCCTACCACTATGACGTCACGTGGGGAGAATGACACTCCCCCCCACCACTCTGACGTCACGTGGGGTGAATGACCTAGACCGACTCATGCCTCCCACCACCACTATGACGTCATTAACGATGTAATGGTGTAATCAGGGTAACCTTGAACGACCCCCAAAAACGTCATGAAAACCCCAAAAATAACGCTTCTAATGCGTTAAAACTGTGCCAAAAAATGGAATATGTCAATAATATACATTTTTTGAAAACAGTGATTTCAAAAATTAACAACTTTTTTAACATACATTATTTTTTCATAAGATGGATGGTTCTTGTTATGAGTTAAATTCCGATTAATTTAAAAAGCTGACTTCTAAAAAAGTTTTGTGATTTTTCCCTATTGAGGTATTCAAATTTTGAAATTACTTGCAATTGCAAATAATTGAAAGACAGTATCACTATTTTCCGGATTTGAAGGCCGTGCAACAACTGCAAAGTAAATTATTTTGCATTGAATCTGGTCAAATGTGTTTTGCTCGAAGATTGAGTCATTCAAGAGATTGTAGAAGGGGAACAATTGTTTCATAAATATTTTCAATAAAAACGATATTCAATTTTACAGTCATAGAAAAAATGACATGCTAATATTTCAAGTCAAATCATTGCCCACTCGAAATGAGAATTTTTACACAATATTTTTCTTAAGATAGGCAGTTTCCAAGTATGAAGGTTTCATTAGATTATAGGCCGTTCAGTCTTCGAAATTTTTTGTTTAATTTTTGTTGCAAGAAGTGGACTTTATATGAGTATTAGTGAATTTGGGCTGTTTATTTTCAAGAATTTCAATTATAAATATGAACACTATTTTGTAACATTAAAAAAAAACTACAACTATGAATTCTGCAATAAGAAAAACCTCCCAAGTTATTTAAAGCTAAACATTTTTTTCATGTCTTTTAATGATTTGTTTAGTACCAAGCAGGTTTGAAGTCAGTAACAGTCAATTTACGACCTGACAAGAAAGAAGCATACTTTTAGAAACTGTTATTTTTGGAAAATAACAAAATGAAAAACCTTTTCACTTCTCATGAATTGATTGTGGCTAACTTTTCCTATATATCTATATATAAACTTTTCCCACACCAATTAGAACAATTGTATAGTGAACAAATGTCAAATAAAATGGTGGAAGACAAAATTAGGAATATGCCACTGAAACCTTGCTGGGATAATTCTAGAACGTATTGAGTTCATTCAACAAGCTAAAGAAACTACTAATATGAAAGTTATCAACTTCCTTCATGTTCCACAAATCTTGCGATGTGTGGACTTAGGTTTTTTCAAAGAGATAAAAACTTGCTCGAATCAGTTATCGGAAATCTATTTCACATTTTCACTGAATTTACAGTAGTGAACTTGAAATATTAGGTGAAGTCATCCTGAATACATATATTTTCTCCTATTTTGCTTATATTCAGAACGCATAAGGCGATAAAAAAACAATAAAACAAATGAAAAGGTGTTGTCTTACAGGTCAACTAATAGAAATTTTACTTCAGCTCTCATAGTAAAAATAGTGTTTTCAGTTCATGAAAATTTATTCTTGGTGATACTCAAACAGGTATTTTACTGAACCCAATTGAAATAATTACCAGAAGTGGCTATATTCACTGGATAAATTTGCAATAAGGTTTGATACAATGTTTTCATTTATTATAGAAAAATTACTTTATTATCATATTATGAATACACTGACCCTTACTTGATGAAAATTAATAACACTATCCATGATAATAATTATACAGTTTTCACACTATAAATTTTATTCAAGACATGTTTCACTACATGGTAACTTCATGAATTAAACTGGTACATCAAACTATTCTACAAAGTCTTTTATATAACAATAGGTAATTACAACACATAATTAGATAAATGATTGATTTTGGCAAAACAGGTAGATTTTGAAAAATGCTACAATACAATATTTCTTCTAGGAAAACAGAAAATTTATAAATATGTTAATTATTGCCAAAACGTAATCAGATAAATGATCAATTCTGGCAAAAAAGGTAGATTGTGAACGCGCGTCGAGAGACTGTAATTTTGTTCTGGTGTTTGGAAAGTTTTTTTCAATAGATCAATATTGTATTGTAATTGTTTTTTAAAATTGTATATTTTTTACTAGAATCAATCACTTATCTAAGTTTTGTAATTATCTACTGTTATATAAAAGACATTGTTGAATAGTTTGACGTACCAGTTCAACTGATGAAACTACCTTGTAGTGAAACGTGTCTTGAATAAAATTTATAATATGAAAATTGTATAATTGTTATAGATATTATTGTCATATTATATTTGTTAAACTTGAAGTAATATGAATTTATTATCGAATTTAAACTTGTATTAGAAACTCTTCACATCCATAGAAAAATAGTGAAATATTTCTTTAATTTTAAAAATTTCATAGAGAATAACATTTTTGAACTGAGCCTATTTTTACTACTGCGAGATCAATAAAGTCAGTGCTACTAAAAGTCAGTTATCTAGAGTGTTAAAAGAAAAGTGCCTGTATATTGGACCATTTTCATGTCTCCAACAACATCGTAGGTAACAAGGTGTAGATTTGAAGTAATGTGATCTGAATTCAATTCATTTAATTTCAATAGTGTGAGTGTTTGTTGTGTGTAGGTCTCCACAGATGTCAAACTTCCTATCCTGTATCTCATCGATTGTATCGTCAAGAATGTTGGAGGAACTTATACTTCTTTATTCAGTCAGAATATTGTGTCTACCTTTTGTGGAGTATTTAAAGCAGTAAGTATATATCGTTTTACGACAAATTCTTTAAGAAAATTGAAGCAGTAATCATGAATAGTAAAACTGTGCAAAGTTGCTCATTTCATTCATGGTTTTAGAAAGAACACCTGTTGATGGAAGCTAAATATACTGGAATTCATTGAATCTATTAGACAAATCATAACTTCTAGACTATTAGGTGTATAAAAGGGGATTTGCTACAGGTAAGCGGTGTGTGAAAATGAGAGTTTTTGCATATTTCCTTTGGTGATGAGTAAATCTTTCTATCTATTTATTTTCAATCATATTCGGTTTTACTGGAAATAACTCCGCATTTGAAATTTTGAACATAACGTCCTGTATATTTTATCAATTTTAGATTTCTGAGACAATTCTGTTTTGAAAGTGTTTACGCTCACTTATATTTTTTAGTCACTTTTAATATTGCATCTAGGTAACCACGAAAACTAATCTAAGGACTTCAGGTAATGTCAGATAATTACATTTGCAGAGTTTTAGTGTCTAGTATGATAGTTGAAAATAACAAAGTTGACAAAATGACATTTCACTTGAAAAAACATTTTTGTTGAAACAAATATTATTAAGGAAAATCTATGATACACCTTATACTCTAGAAGTTATAACTGGTCTAATAGATTTGTTGACTTTTTCAGTATTGGATTTTTTTGTATTTGTACTGTGATAAATCCTCTAGACCTTTGCAAAATTTGTGATTAGATTTGTATAATTTATTTTTTACTTCAGACAGATGATTATATATAATTCAATATTCAATATAAAATAGAATTATTCAAAACCCGATGTATTTATATGTGGAAGAAAAAAATTTTTTTTGACAAAGGGATGGCGGGTAATCTATAATTTTCATATTATGACAATTCATCAACAAAATATTATGTTCAGAATGCAAAAAAAATTGTTCATTTCAAAATCGTTTCTAGACCTAACCATCTTGTCGAGTAAATTTTTTAATATTAAAATAATTTTAATATTAGTGTATAAAAATATAAGGCATTCAAAATTCTACTCATTTAATTAAACTATTTTGACTGTATTCAGATTAATTCTTTTCATATTGATGTCTATTACTTTAAGACACAAAACCCCTTTTTTGGCCCTTATTCAGGGCCAAAAAAACTCTTGCCATCACATATGAGTATTTTTCAATAGCCCTTATTGTATTTTATAGAAAAACAAGTATGAAAACGCTTAAGAAAGCTATTATGTAGCGAGACTAGTGATTTTGTAAACTGTGTAGAGGAAGTCTCGCATTGAAGTGTTACTTGAATGAGAAATATTTTATGGTGCTAGTTTGAAGAAAACGTGAGGAAAAAAGCATTGTCATAACTAAAAAGAAAAAAATCTTATGTGGCTGAAATTCAGAAAAACTTTTCAAATCTTTAAAAAAAAATTTGTTAAAATCTGTTATTCCGTTAAAATCTTTTTTTATTGTTAACCAGAGAAATAATCCTACCCTTAAAATTTTTTTAAAAAGGATTAAAATTTTATGTGCAAATCAAGTGAAGCAAATATAGATGCCAAAGTCAAATTTTGAATAAAACTATTAACAGGTTGACCGCCGACTATATTTTTGAGGTACTCTCGGATGCCGTTATGTTTTATTTGCTTTTTGCACTTTGTATTGTCAATTATAATTGTGAAAAAATTCATAAGGCTACCTCTGCCCAGAATCGCTTTTGATTTTTTTGAATGTTAACTGTTTCAATTTAGATGTTTTTGTCTACTTGAATTTATTTTCCGAATTAGTGGAAGTGGTATATACAACCGAACCTGGAATATTTCCTAACGTCTGGTTATCACCATGTGCATCTGAATCACTTTCTGATTCGGAGGGATATTTGTCTTCGGACCCTGGCAAATATTCGTCACCACTGCTATCTTCTAAACACTGCAATAATTCTTCATCTGTGAGTGCTTACCTACTGTACACATGTAAATTACGTTCTTTTTTCTGCAGTCCAGAAGGTCCAGGTTTGGCGTCCATGTTCAACGACACAAAAAATAAAAACCGCATAACCAACTATATCACGTGTTCAACAAATGTTTTCAGAAGGACACCAGTGCAGCTAAAACTTCCTCTATCCAATGCCGAATAATTTAGGCATAACACAACACTCCGATCGGAGTGGGTGACATCGCTGATTGATGCCCATATACTCTGTTCGGAGTAGTTGGCGCTCAACCTGTTGATATAAAAATTGCCATGGGAAATGTACTTTACTGGTCACTGTGAATAATTTAACTCTAAATTTGTAAATAGTGTGCCAACCAGAATTTCCAAAATAAATTAAGAAATGTATTACATCACAATAATTGACTCCAACTGAATCATCGACGGAGAAATTATTGTATCGAACAGCTTTTTTTGAATTATGAATGTTCTTGAATGGGACTAAAGGTGAACGTTTATTCTGTCAATGCTAAATAGATGAAGTTAGAGTTTGAATTAATCTATATCAACTCTAGATGACCCCAACATGGTTGCTAAAACTTGCGTCGAGAAAGATTTCACATTTCTGATGTGGGACAAGTTCTTGGATTCAACCTCAAGTTTAATTTTGAAAATGTAAAACTTCTACAATTTTTGCTGTGAACTTAGAGGTCAGAGGGGAATAAAAATTGGCATCACTTAATGTTATCTATATGTATTTACAATGATCACAATCTCAAGAATTCGTATTTGAATTCGTATGTTAATAAGTAAACCCCCTCCACTGTATATGGTACAATCTAATACAAGTTTGAATTCAAAACAAATGATATATGATGGAAAATTGAAAATAACCGAAATACGGCTGAAACTCATTTGTTGCCTCAATTCAAATCAAAATATATTTTATCTTCTCAAGAATGTGTTCTTATTGACAGGGGTTGTGGAAAATATAAATAAAAAAAAATATGCAAGCGAAATAAACTTCTATAACTATTTGTTGTTGCTTAAAATTATCATGAAATTCAGATAGTCTATTTTTAATGATAGTTAAATTCCTGACCTACACCAAGATCAAAATTTTTTGTTCCACAAATAAAGGAGGATACTATATTGAAAATAAATTGCGTACAGTTTACCCAGAAGCAAATTCCATAACGTAAATGGGACTCAATTTGAGCAAATTAAACAGATCTTGTAATGCAGTATCTGACTCTCTCTCAACAACTCTCACTGTATGGCGTCCTGCTGCTAATAAATAAATAAATGCTAATAAATAAATAAATTTCAGTCACTCATCCTAAGAATTTGATATCCTAAATGATTTCAATTTTCATTTTGCAAGTGCACCTCCCCTTTATCACATCTGAATGAGACCGTATTTGTTTTGTTGATGTTGAAGGATAAAATATTGGCATTGCGCCATTTCTTCACTTTTTATGTCATCGTTGATTTGGCCAGATGAATTTGACGTGGTATTCTTGTGTCAGAGAATGGTGGTATCTTCAGTGAAAAATGCGGATTTTCTATTATGTTAACATGGACTAGGTCATTGATATTAATGAGAAACAATACAGGTTCCAAAACGGACCGTTGAGAGACACCACAGCCAATCAAACGTTCCTCTGATAAAATACCATCTATAAGGACGGCCTGCTAAAAATGAGTTCGCCAAGGAACAGCCCGATCTACAGTCGAAAGCCTCGGATAGGTCATAAAATATGGCCGCAGCAAATTCTCTTTCGTTAAGATTAATGTACAGGTTTTCTAAGACAATAGAAATCTCAGGCCTACAGAAATCATACATAATGGCCCCCTAAAAATATAGCATAGGTTTGTCGTCTGTAATGTGTATTCTAATGGTTCTTTTGAAGATTATATTTCCTTATTAAATTAGGGTGGATAGCTAATCTTATCTTTTAAGTTTGTTGACTTTCTTGGCTTCCTTATATAGTCCTGCCATGGTAAGATGTAGTTTGAAAAATATATTTTAAATTAATCAGCTGTCGTCTTCCTACGAACAGCAACCCTCAGAAATCGTCAGGAAACATTTCCGAGCAAGAGATTAACTTTTCTGCCTTTTCATACCTTTCAACGTGCTTTTTCTAGCACGTTGAAAGGTATGTTGCCAATGATAATGAGCCAGCCTCAGAAATACAAATTTAATCTGAAAGAGAGAACAAAACAGTATTAAAATGCCAACCAGTTTTGTCGGCAAAACTTTCGAGAGAAATTATCTCCAATGAGCCATGGTGATCCCTATCTCTGCACAATTTTCACCATGAGAGAGCACGAATTGAAGAATTTCTTGTCGAGGGAACTTGTCTTTTGTTTTTGGTGTTACACTAGATAAGTTGAATTGCAACACTGTGTTGGAACCTGTTCAGAAAATAATTTACTCCTTTATGTATATAAGGATGAGCCAGTGCAGACTCTTCTTCAATGAAGTTGAGAATTTTAATTTATCAATGAAAATGACTTTCCTTCATCAGATCAAGTAGGCTAGTCAGAGAAAGGCTCACCTTTTCCTGTTAGCATGTTGTGTTTAACACCTATTCAATTATTCACTGTGCTTTATTATCCAAGAAATACATTCAGTTGACAAAGCATAATGGTTCAATATTATAATAAAAAACAAAATAATTTGTAATTAAAATAAAAATGTTAATATAAAAATAACGAGTCCCGACAAACTGAAAGTAAAGGAATGGATCATCAGTGGTTGGGATATTTAAAAAATATAAAAAACTTACATCAGAAGTTGTCTCAAAATCTGTATTAAAAATATTCAGCCAATCTGTAACAAGGAAAAAATCTTATATACACTGTTACGGAATGCCCTGAGGTTTACTATACTTTTCGGTTTGGCAGGAGAATAATTGAAAATATTTCAACTCCCAGACAACTTAGTGTTTGATTAGTGTTGTTGGAGTCGGCATAGGTATATCGTGTAAAGTAGGTCTTTTCGGATTTATAGAGCTCTCTTTGGAATATAAAGCTTACTGTCTAAAAGGAACAAGTAGTGTATAGTTAGTATTTTCTTATAGATGAATAAGGGTTTGTGTCACTAATATCTACTTTGTAGATGTACTTTACTGCTCAATTTTGCAATTGGCATGCTTAACATATGCCTGTCATTTAAAAACAATAACTCTATAGATAATCAAGAGAAACTTATAAAATGTATGAAGTTCAATTATTATATCATTAACCATGCTGCAAATACCTTTACCGCACGTTATTCTAACCCTCTTTTCTTACTCAAAACAAATGGTTCTGTAGTGTTGTAGTAATACTTTCTTTTCAAATTCTTGAAAACTAATTCACTTAGTTAACGTGTTTATATGTTTTGCTTCTTCTCTTCCGCTTCCTTCACCTTTTCATCTCATTTTTCTTTATTTACCAGACCTTGACCCCTGACATTTATTGTGATACTTACCAAAACAATAAATTCAAGGTGGACGAAAAGACGAGAGCGGAGATGTTTAAATTGCGACAGACGTGGAATGAAGTATTTCCTCAAATGAAGCTCTATGCAATAGATGTCCAAATTAACCTCCTCGACCCTGCTTGGCCTGTTACTGCACAACCACCTTCAAATAGCATTCACTTCAACCCAAAATTTTTAAAAAAGGTAAGTTTTTGAATTCTTTTATTTCATCTAAAGTAATGCAAAACCTCAAAATTTTATTGATAAATCTACCTTTTTTTATGAAATCTTTTTTGCTTTAACAATACCATAGGAACAACCAGCTTGATAAAACCTCGAATCCATAACACGAGCGGTTTTTTAATAGAATTGAAGGGGTAATATTTTTAGGAGTGATTAATTTTTTTTTGGTAAAGAAAGTTTTGGCTTTCTACTACTCCATTTTGATACAAAAAATGTGGAGATTTTCCAAAGAAAGGAAGGAAGTAATCAATTTTAAAATAAGTAACTCTCTACATGGATGTGTAGATCATGCAAAGAAATAACTTTCAGATTCAAACTGAAAAAAAAATAACAAATTTTGAACATAACTTTAAGGAAGGAAAATACCATTCTCATTAAAACTGCTGCGTTTGTTATTTCAATAAAATTTGTTTTATAAATATAGATCATAAAATGAGTTAAAGTGGAAGTTTTCGATAGCGAGGATGTGATTTTCCTTCCGCAAAGTTTCAATAACATATGCATCTCATAAACTTACCCTGACGGTTATGCAAATTGACTATATCTGTAAGTTATGAATGTTTATCAACTTCTAATTAAGTTTTCAATGGTATTTTTTGCAGACGACTTCTCCAAAACCAAAATCAGAACCTGAACCACCAAAAATTGTGGGAACAGTTCAGCCGAACATTAACAAGGAAACTCTACTGATGCAGGAACAATTAATACAGAAACAAAAGGAGCTTCTTGAACTGCAACAAAAAAAGCTAGAGCTCGAAGTATTGCAGACCCAAGTAAAATTACAGGAGCAAATCAAACACAATCCGGCTGTACCAGGAAAGGTAAAAAATTTTTATTCATAATAATCATGATCATTTTATATTTGGTATTTAATCTTGGTCTAATTGAATTGGTCCAATTTTTATTGAACCCTTTGTCATGAAGGACGACTCTTGAAAAGTCTGATTGAATCCAAGTGATTTTTTTATAATTTTTTCCCACTAAATTCTATTCTTTGGGAGCTATTAATATTAGTACAATACAATCAATCATTTCAAAATTATCTACAAAACAGGTAATTGAAAAACAGTTACTCTTCCTGTATAAATATCAAAGTTCAGTAGAATTGTGTGACAGTTCAATAAACTATTACACAGAAAGTGAGCTCCTCAAAATAATGGATTTTAACCTGGTTACAAATCAGTTTTATATATAGTTTGATATCATTGTGTGAATCCAAGTGCATTGAACAACTTCAGGTTTAAAAGTTTGTTGCATCACGAATACTCTTCTTAATAATTAAAATTAGATGTATGAATGAATCATCAACATTGAATACTGTGTGGACGGCTCAACAAAAAGTCGGCTGTTTTTCCAGTGTTATCTGTTTTTCTTGGCGCTCTCAAAATAAAAAACAGTTAATAGTGGCTAGCCATTAGTGTAATTTATATATATATATATATATATATATATATATATTTTCGAGGCAGGACAGGCTTTGACAACTTACCATGAATTGTTGCGAATGCAAATTGGATATTGGTGACTAGGATTATTTAGAATGTGACTCGTGCAAGAGACCAATACATAGTTTGCCTACTCCGAACTATCAGAATCAGAAAGGAAATGCATGTCACCCAGGAAGAATCAACTTCAACGAGAAAATTGCAGAAATGACGGAACATGACATTCGGAAAAAGAATGTAATGATATTTGGTTTGCGTGAACCTGATAATTCACTTGATAGAATGACTGCCTCAGAAATATTAAACGCTGAAGTATTTAGGGTAGGACACCTGAACGAGAACGCAAATGCAGCAAGGCGTCTAAAAATAACTCTGCTATCGCCTGAAGATGCAATGTCAATTATTCGTAAAGCCAAAATCGTAAAGGAAATAGCTAAGTTCAGAAACCCTATTATCACATTGGACAAAACCCTGCACCAAGTCAAGCAACACAAATCTGTGAAATAAGACTTAACTGATTAGCTAAATATAAGGATCAAATACGTGAATGGTGAACCAAAAATAACAAAAAAACTGCTAACTGTGTCTAACCAGGAGCAACACACACACCTCCATTACTATTATTAGAACATCCGAGGCTTAAATACCAAAACTTGAATATTTTATAAAGCTGCATCAGCTGATGAACACATAAACAATTCCGAACATGTGGACATTTTCTTTATTGTGGTAAACATCTGTTTTTAGAATATTTTCATATGTATATGTGTGTGTATATGTACATATGAATATTTTTATCAGTAGATAGACTTAGTATATGTTTGTATACATTTTTATCTTATTTACACACGCTTTGTCAATAGGTATGTCAATAGGTATATTCTTCTGACAATAAAACTTATTTATTATTATTATTATTATTAAAATAAAGTTTTCATATCAGATATAAACCTTAAAGCGAACTCAGTGTTACGAGGTGGTGGTGTTTTACTGGCGGTTAGAAACGACTGTGGTGTTACGGAAATAGACATCAGATCACCAACAACAGTTCATTATTATTTAAATTGTCGGTTGTAAAATATCATAAAATCATTACATTCTAATTTGTTAAATACATTGTTTTTATATTGGTATTCTTATAAATAACTACAAGATTATATATTAACCACAGAATACTTTGTAAGCCATAACACCAGCTCTATTCCAATTACTGGCCAATTATATGTTTATAAATGAATAAATAATAAATAAATAAATAAACATACCAGTAACTGCTAATAACGTACACATGCAAAATTTATTTGAAACACTAGAATCACTTGAATTACTATATAATCAAAATCTACCACCAAAACCAACCACTGTTTTATAAATAAGGCATTGGAGGATAGAAATCGCAACTTGCAAACATTCAACAATTTATCAATTTCTATGACCTGTAGCAACACAACAATGTGCTCAATGAATCAGATCGATTCCTAGATCTGGTATTATCAAATAATTATGGCTGTAATTTCATTCATGATGACCTACCATTCATCCCTGAAGATGATTATCATCTAGCTTTGAATATTTCTCTAGTATTTGAAAAACAGAAAAGTGGAATTCCGTATGATGACAAAGCGTTTTTTTAAAATTTTTGTAAAACAAATTTTCCACTACTCTATTCTTTGTTTATGTATACAGGATGGTCAGTACCAAAGTAAACTTGGCAATAGACACTTTCTATGCAATAATTTATTCAATAATGGACCAATGTGTTCCTTTTAGACCAAATTTTACCAGTAAATATCCACCCTGATTTAACAGGGATATCATAAACGAGATCAAACTTAAAGATGAGTCATTTAAAATATTGAAATCAAACCATTCAAGAAACTATATGTGATCAATTTATAAATCTTCGTAGATCAATAAAAACTCAGATATCTCAAGCCTACAAAGAGTACAAACAAAGCAAACAACTCTATCAGAACTGATCCCTCCTCATTTTGGACCTATATACTTATTAAAAAAGGCACTTCAAGAATTCCAAATGTTTTATTCTTAAATGATAGAGAACTGAAAAACTCGACTTCAGTAGTGAACTCATTTGCTGAATTCTTTGAAGGTGTGTATTTTTCTTTTGATAGTAATAGTAATATTAATAATTCCAACCTCTCAAAAAGAACCAACAAAATTTCCCAATAAATGCATTCTCTGAAGAAGAGGTTTTGCAAACTCTTAAAAAAAACTGAAACCAAAATTCCGAGCTTTCTAGTAAAAGACTGTGCATACATTTCTGCAAAGTCATTTCAAGTAATTTTTGAAGACTGAGTATTTTTCCGGTAGATGGAAAGTATCAAAAATATGTCCAAAATTGAAATCAGGGGCTCCAAATAACATTCTGAACTATCGACCGATAACAATTCTGTCCAACGTTGTAAAGATCTTTGAGATGTTTCTGTATAACATTTTTCCTAATGTGAGAAATAGTATAACTCTATATCGACACGGTTTTATCAACAAACGTTCAACAATAATGAATCTCATGTGTTTTACGCAATTTGATGGAGCTTACCCATCCCAAGGAATTCATAATAGAGTGTTGATAAATGAATTTGCATTGTTATTCTTATATAACAAGAAGATATGCTTGTATCATTATATATAAATTGATTCATAATCTGGTAGACTGCCCAGATTTGTTATCCTAACTATATTTTCACATACCGAGACGAAGTAGTAGAAACAAAATCTTCTATTTGCCTATATCAAGAATCAGTGTGCCAATAAAATCCCAAGTTGAAAACGCCTGTAAAATTTATAATAGTTTCTATTCAGAATGATATTTTTGTTGTTCCATTTGGACGCTTCAAGTATATAATTCGTGACAAGTTAATTTATATGCAAGTGTAATCACAATCTAATTACAACCCATAGAGGTGACATACTGTGTTTCAACTCTCTGCACACTGCCAATTCAATCAGAATTCTACAGATATGTTTTTTTGATTATTATATGTATGTATTGGTGTTTGTATAATATACTATTCTATTAGTCTAGTGATTTTATACGCTGCCATTGTATTCTATTTTACTCATACTTATTGAGATTACTCCTGTTAGACAATTTAATTATATACATTCAAAAATATATCTACATTTATACTTTTTTAAAATATTTTCTATATCTACATTGTATTTCTTGGACTTTGTCAATAAGATGCAAATCTTTGGACAATGAAGTATATTTTGATTTTATTGATTTGATACAAACAAAAAATTGATGTAACTGCAGAAACAAATTTTAAGCTATTTTAAATACAAAAATAAAAATATAAACAAACATATAAAAACCGTAAATAGTACAAACGAGATTTTTTAACTTTTTCAAATTCATTTGGTAACTTATTGAAGCACATGATATGACAGCGTTATATTGCCGAGATTTCTTAAAAAGAGTCATGTGATGTTGCTGAATTCGCAATAACTTTACGTTTCTGGTATTATAATTAATATCAGTGGCATTTTCCAGGTTTTACTTGGTAAACATACTTTTCAAAATAAAGGTGGAAAGCAATGTCAAGAATTTTTCTCTATGAAGATAGACTAGCAACTGCCCCTGTAATTCATATTGAATAAAAGCCTTATTATCCTCTGGTGGGCAATAAAAACTCTCATAAAATCCAAATATTAACATTAAAATTGATATGAGAATATCATTACATAATAAATGCAGAGTGAGTAATCCTGATTAATTCATTATTGATTTCAGCTGGTAATACATGCTTCATTGATCTTTTAGCATGTATGATTTATTTGTTTATCCTAGTTATCCTATAACATATTACTGTCATTGAGTCATTCCATTAAAGAAATATATAAAAGAGAGAATTCCATAGGACATTTTACTTTGAAAATGCATGGTAGGCCATAAGAACAACACTTTTTAGAATATCCTCGACAGTTCTCAAGAGACACATACATGCAGTGATGAAAATAACCATATCTGTAAGTGCAGTTGTAGTAGATTTTCCCTCCTGAAATCATTGTTGATTGTTGATTTTAGAAGCCAATTCAAGTAATTTTGATAGGATGGGAATCAAAGAAATGGGTCAATAATTACTGATCATGATTTTGTTACTCTTTATAAAAATTTTTATTACTCTGAAGAATTTGAAGATATCTGGAAAAATGCCTTCTTCAAAATTAGCATTGATGAAAAAAGTTATATATAACCTCATCTTTTGTGAATCTTAATGAATCGCTTGTTAAACCCGTATATATCTTACCTCTCAACATTATTTCTGTGATGCTATATTTTATGAATAACTATTGAAAGTAGTTGAAATATGAAAGTATATCAAAGGATATGTTGGTTATTGAAAATATTTTACTTAGTAATACCTTCATTTCGAAAATATACATTTTTTTCAGAGTATACTTCTCAAACCAGAAGTGGCGAAACAGCTCGTTCCTTCGCTAGGGAAAAATAGACCGGTTGGAATCGTAAGTTACAATAAAATTGTGAGATTTTGATTAACTTTTATTGTCTCGTTATTTTAGGGTGTAGCAACTGCAACACAGCAGCAAAGATTGCAGGTTACGAACAACAGTACTCGAATAAATCCTGTAAATAGGGATCTGATCGATGCAGCATCTCGGCCTCTCATCAGGGATCCTAGACTTCTCAGACAACAGCAAAAGTCGTCGAATAATAACTCAGGTGTTCAGTTAGGGCAAAGGACTGCATTTTTAGAGAATAATAAAATTGTTACAAATAAAGTGGGCGGTCGAAAAACTCGAACCGATCCACGGTTGCTCAATAAAGATGATGTCCCACCCCAAAAAACTGATACCACTAAACCCGCTAACCTCCCAAAATCCCACAAATCGCACAAAACATCACGAGCCGGATCCAGATCGACCGACTCTGATTCTAGTTCTCTTAAGTCTAGTTCTAGTGGCAGTTTAGATTCTCCCAGTAAACCTAAAAGTGACACAGTGAAATCTGCTGCAAAGCACAGAAAAAAAGAGAGGAGCGACGAGAAAAAACTGAGTCCGACGAAGGAGCCGAAACATAAAAGTGAAATTTCTAGTTTTAAGGGTGTTAAATCTACTGTGAAAAATCGTAACTCTGTTAGACGCCATATTGGATCTCCAACGCCCGACGTTCCACAGGACGAGGATTTGCGATCTTTCGGGCCGCCTGAAAAGCAACCGCGCTTGCAGTGCGAGCCGCCAGAGGAAAAAAGTAAGACATTTTTAGTGTTTTCTTGGAAACAGTTTTCAGTGAATTTTTTTTTCAACATTCGACCAAAACACTTTTTAATTTAGTGTTGATCCCAACTTTTGAAACCAAATACTTTCGCTAGCAACAAATACTTGAACAGCCTTTAACAACATTTCTGATCCTGTTCAGTGCATTTTCCAGCATTATGAAAAGATGATTTGAATAGTGATCTATAGATAAAGAAGGTGTATGTAGTCTTGTTGTAATATTGCACATGACCAGTTGGTGAACACTGATATGATCTTTGTTTTTGATTTATGATGGATTCTAATAGCTTACTTGCTCTATTTTTTTAAATTCTAAATTGACAGCGTCCTTAATTTATAGTGAGTGTTTTGAAAAAAGGAAGTGTGACAAAAAAGAAATTATCCGTGAAGATTTTTAGTGTATTTTATTAACGATTTTCAAGAAAAACTAACTCGACAAGAATGTATTGAAGCATGCTCAGAAAGGATTTGTGATGCACTGTTTGGAACCTTTGGTGTAGTAATCAGTATTACTGGAGTTTTTTTCAACACCAAACCGTTATTTTAACACCTCGACACGTGTTTCAATCACCAAGTGATCAGTTTGATCTTCCTCTTGAAGATGATCACTTGGTGATCGAAACATGTGTCGAGGTGTTAAAATAATGGTTTGGTGTTGGGTAAAACCTCCAGTAATATTCAGAAAGGATTGTTTTACAATTGGTAGCAAAAAAATCAAAATGGTTCAACACATGAAGAGATACTTTTAAAATGAAATGTCGTTATTTTAATCATTGAATATATAATGAATGTAATGACAAGTGTCCTGAAAGATTTTCTAATTGCAATTCATTCAAGAGTTTGTGTACAAATTCAGACATTGTCATAACTTGTCGGAAAATAAAAGTGGGGGAGCTAACCAAATATTTCTTGTGGTTGGTTTGAACAATGGATATCTGATAGAACTGCTTTCGTGAAATTATCCTCAACGGAAAAAGGTACCTCATGTTTTTAGACTTCATTACCTGACTTACTGGAAGATATGACCACAATATGACAACACTGGTTCCATTAAGATAATGACCCTGTGTTTTTTATCATTGATGCTTGAGCTTGTGGAATGGAAATCAAACGCAATGAGGATGCCGTCCCTATGGAGTTTACTACAGGACTACAAATCAAAGTCTAGTACGTTCTTGGAAAGCTGAAGTGAGTTGGAAACTAATGAGCTCGGAGCAATTTGTCTGCTCATGTCCAAACAAAGTTCCCAGTCTATGCACAGGAAACATCAAATTATTCTGTCTTGTTCTTATCAGTCAGTGGGCTATGCTTAAAGACTGGCAGTAGACAATTCTAAAGAAATGTACTTTGAATGTTCAAGCGAGTCTCTGATATACCTACACAGTAGGTTGAATGGACTGACGCCAATCAGAAAACAACTACTCCCCTGGCTAATACCACGAAGGGCGTTGGATTATATCCGACAGGCACACTTGTAGACCGTTCTGCAAGTGTGCCCGTTCCAAAATTGAAGGTCGACTCTTTTAGTTGTATTGCCAAGTGCATATGCAGGAAATTTTCTGTGAAGATTCCTGCACTGACGCCTGTCGGCTATAATCCAACGCCCTTCGTTGTATTAGCCAGGGGAGTAGTTGTTTTCTGATAGGCGCCAGTCCATTCAACCTACTGTGTAGGTATATTCGAGACTGGCTTGAACGTTTAAAATTCATTTCTTCAGATTTATTCTATCTCCCTTCAGAATTGGACACACAAGGTTCACCGATCAACAACTGATCTATTTTCGAAGATATCATCAGCTCGTGCCCAGTTTTTCAACCTGAATGACATACTTAAAATCTACCCAGTGATTTTAGATGTGTGTAACCATAACCTGTTACCGTTATTACAATATCTAAAAGCTGTAAACATTCTATATAAAAAGTGATTAAATTGTAATGAACCTCTGCTTGTAGTGTTCAGGTTATCATACCATTATTTTCTGAAATTATTCAGATACATTCGAAAGAAATCACCTATTATATAGGACACCATTCGAACACTTTTATGTAAGGTTAGTTGCCAGATCCCAGTTTATGCGAAATTTTGAATTGACAATTATCATTTGTCTTGTAACTCATGTGCATCTTTTGAATTTTCTGAATACTCTGTATATATATGAACTCTTCATCATAATCAAATCATTTTTCTTTTCAAATTTAGGTAAAAGTTATTATCAAATTTTCTTTGTTGTCATTCCAAAGTTGGCCGGTTTTTTTCTGCTGACTTTTTTCTAGGATTCAATTGGTTAAACCAAGCATGATTCTTTCAAGAAGAATGCTTTGATTCTATATCTTTTCTGTGAAGGAATATGTACCAAGGTAGTTCTAATAAAGAATTAAGGGACATAGTATTTTAATTCTGCTTCCTGTTGAAGTTGATAATTGCCCTTCTTGATTTAGTGGAAATTAAATTCTGGCTGTAAATTAGTCCAGGAAATTCCATTTTTTTTGCCTAATTAAACCACAGGATGCCCAGTTTTTGATGATGAACGTTCCATACTCTCTTAAGAGGTAAGCTTTCGAGAATGTTGTCTCTGAAATTTGATAATCTTCAATATAGCTCTCCTAGTGTTGGGTTTGTGTTCATTAAAATTCATTTTCAGGATATTAAGATCAAATCAGGCGATGGGAAAAAGTAAAACGAATCACCTCACCATCTTACATGGCTAAAGTACATATCTTTCCAATCTTAACCTTTTCTTCAATATTTAAGAAACGTCTTAGGTGATGTCCAATTGGATGGCATACTAATCATAAGAAACGGCATTAGCACTGCCATGCGGATATAACAAATGATGCCAGAACTTATAATATAAATTTCAATACAATCATTTGAAATAAATGTGCTTACGATGCATAATTTTGTGAGCTGATCCATAGTACTATGGGAATGGGTTTTTTTATCTAAAATGTGATTTTGTTTTCCAAAAATTAATTTCTCGGTTTTTCCATTATTTGTTTGTGTCCACAGACTAGGTTCACATTCAATTTCTCAACTTTATAAATGGTTGCTACTTGTATTTCCACAAAATTCGGTGGTGCTCACTTTTGTGTTTATTAGAATTTGTTGAAACAAACTTTTCAAATGAACCCATAGTATTCTCCGGCCAAAAGCCGTAATTCGCGAATGTGCAAAAAATTATTGAAATGTCAATACTTTGCTGCACACTAATAACCCATCTTGGGTTATTTTTAAATAAAAAAATTGAAAATGCGTGGATTAATGAGGTATAGTAAATATGAATCCATAATTCGTTTTTTGGACCTATAATGTAACTGCACTTCAATTTGGGAATCGCAACTGCAGTCTTGGATTAATCAACCCTGTAAAAATCGGCAAAAGCAAATTGAAAAACACTGAGTGTAGATTTTTTCTGCCTTGCACACAATCACTGTGAAATATTTATCTTTTTGTGCAAATTCAATCATTTTTGCTTCTCTGTATTGAGAATGCTAATAGAGCCACTGTGTTAACTAAAATGTGCCATCAGTAGAAAATTAACTGCACTATTTCATCTTCGAATTGTAATAATAATAATAATTGTAATTTATTGAACAAACTTACAATTTTGCTCAACTGGCTGTCGACCGAAGTCCTTCCGCCCGTGTAACAAAATTGCTTTGAAACAACATAGCTTATTTTACAATATCAAAAAAAATATATGGATATAAAAATGAGCAAACAAAACAATTTCATTGATAAAGTTGTGTTAGTTTTTCTAACAGTGTTTCTGTTGGGTGTCGATGTCGTACTCTTGCATGGGGGTTTCTTGTCACAGCATACTTTCTAATGATTCTACATTGTCGTCTTTTCTAGCAAATATCTGAGTAAGTGACGGTAATCATTCCTCGATAGGGATATTACCAGTGAGCTGGTACAGCAGGGGGTTTGGAGGGTTCTGTTTGGGGTTATTGGGATGCCTTAATCTTGTTATTTTCCTTATAGCCGTTGATTCAGATACTTTAATTGTTTTCAAGGTCCTTTGTTTGAAATTGAGAAACAGTGGGTGCGAGTATTCAATAAGTGGAAGACAGATTAATTTATATATTCGGCTTGCTGTTGATATTTTGCACCTGCTCCCGGGTTTGTCAAACTTGTGAAATGTGCGGCTCTTGCAATCACTCTGTTTTGTTATTGACGTGGCTGTTAAAATTTAGTCTGAAATCAAGCGTAACACCTAGGTAATTAACTGTCAATTTTGTATGTAAGATATGTTGGAAAACGTTGATTGTTGGAGAAGTTGCGGAATTCCAATGATTGAATATGATGAACTGAGACTTAGATGAGTTTGGCTGGAGCCTCCATTTATTGAACCAGTTTTTTGTTATTGTTGCAAGATGTTCCAAATTGTTAATAACTTTGTCTAGTGTTGATCGTGCACAATTAGGGCAGTGTCATCTGCATACTGGAGAATATATGCTTCATGCCTGAAGTGGTTGATATTCTCTTGTTGGTGATGATGAATATCAGAACTGTATAAGTTATATAACAATGGTGAGAGCGGTGAACCCTGTGGAACTCCCTGCTCTAAGATAAATTCGTCTGAAAAACTACTCAGTATTTTAACTCTCAGTTTCCTGTCAATTAGTAGATTTTTAATTGTATGTACTAGATAGTTAGGACAACCCAGTTGATGCAGTTTGAATAAAAGACCCTTGTGCCAGATGCTATCAAATGCTTTCTTCATATCCAGAAAAATCGGTGCCGTTTTGTTGTTCAGCTGGGTTGTTTCAATGTTGTTCGTGAAATTCGTGAGAGGATGTATAGTAGATCTTCCTTGACTAAATTCAAACTGGTAGCTTGGAATTTTATCATTAAGTAGTTGGAGTAAACGGTTTCGTAAAAGTTTTTCTAAGTTTTTACTAATTACAGGCAGGAGAGTAATCGGACGATAGCTGTCTGTAAGGGAGTTGTCCTTGTTTGGTTTGGGAATTATAATTATTGTGCCCATTTTCCAATTGTCAGATATATAATGCGTTTTAAGGCAAAATTCATAGCTTTTTATGATATACTTGTGAATCTCAAAATCCAGCTTTCTCAATTTGTTTCTTGTGATAAATTCATGCCCTGGAGCTGAGTTTTTTCCCTGATAGATAAAATAGACACATCAGGTTTTTATATGAATTTCACCACAGAATTCAGGTTCAAAAATCTATGTTTGAAGCCAGTAACAGAATTTTTGAAGAAAAAATTAATGATAATACTTTATTTCAGGAATGTTCAATGCAAGAAACACAAAATATAAAAAACCTATATGAAACAACACTTGTAACTAACAATTGCACAACATCTAAATCTAAATATCTAAAAATTCATTCAATGAATAAAAACAATTTCCATTTGAAATACTTTTCAATTTTCTTTTGAATATCAATAAATAATGTACTTCCCTCAAATGACCAGGGAGTTTGTTGAATATTTTTATTTTGAAGTATTCAGGTTCACATGAAGTAACTTTCAGTCTTGCATGTAGGACATAAAATTTATTTTTTATTCTAGTGTCATGGTGATAATCACTTCGGTTCATTTTGAAACTTAATTTGTTTTTGAATACATAAATACATATTTCAAATATACGGAAATATATCATTGTCAAAATATGCAGATCTTCGAAAATTTGTCTGTTTGATTCTCGTCTTGGGACATCTGCAATACAATGTAAAATCCTTTTCTGAGCAACAAATTCATTTCTAGTCATGGATGACCTACTCCTCAGTCTTTAATCAACCTGGGCATATTAGATGTTGAGCAGTCGAGTCGTAGTCAAAACTGTTATCAGATTCGTGAAGTCAAATTTCATTGTGTTCAACTTGAAGATTTAATGTTAGCAATGAGCATTTCAATTCAAGCGTTTGTCAAGGAGAATTTCCAGAAACTTGATACGTGAAATTTGGAACCTCTGGCGTGAAATGAATCTACCGAGTTAGCATCATCATATAATCTGATGATATTAATTTAGTTAGTGAAATACGTGTCGAGAGATAGTAATTTTGTGTAATCAATAAATTCCCAGGAACTTAACACTCGTATTGGATTTTGCAATTTACTGACTGGCTGTATAATACATGTCGGTTTTCTGGTGTAATCATCTATAAGGAGCCCTGCAATTATGCTTACAGTATTTACAGTACAAAACAAGCTTTTGTTTGAAGGTGATTGATGATGTTTCATGATGAATTTCATTAGTTCAGATCTCCATTGTCTGATATTATATAAAACGATTTGAAATCCCTGAAAGAACTAAAAAATAAGAATTGAAAAATGAAAAGCTGAAAAAACAATTATATTAAGCAAACCTGAAATTAAATAATAGTAAAATGAAATACAAGTAAAAATAGCACAATTGAACAAAAAATAAAAAATTTGAGAGATTTCAAGCCAAGTTACTTCACTTGACTTGGCAGCTATTCATTTTTATTTTTTCTTTTTTTAGTTCTTTCAGGGATTTCAAATCATTTTATATAATATCAGATAATGGAAGTCCGAACTAATGAAATTCACAAATCGAGCAATTAGTAACAGTTTTGTAACAGAGTTCACATAGCAGAGGCATAGACGGAAGTGCAAAGTTTTGACCTTTGCAAAAGCGGAAGTCACGGTGGAGGTGGATAAATGAAGAAAATGGATTTATTATTAACAATATATTAAATATGTATTTTGTAATCTAAATTGCTGAGAGGCAATTGAAGTGTTATGGCCTTTTTACCTTCCACAATCTGAGAAGTTAATAAGTTTGAAATCTAAATAATAAATGGCAAACCGAAAACTTCAACCTGAAAAGTTACAGTTTAATATAAACCGTATAATTAGTCAGTACATTGTCGTATTTATAAATTTTGACCATAAAATTTAATGATTTAATTTTTTTAAATATATTTATATTTCTGTTAGAATCACACGCTAGTGTCACATTCATATACCTACTTCAATTCGGCTTTATAACCTCCGATAACTGGAATGTCTTTTGTGACCCCCTAAAAGACAACCCTGTTAACTTCATCATTTTATTTCAGTCGCACGATATAGTTTAAGCAGCTAGTGCGTTACCTCTGATTTTTGAAATTATTTTCAAAACGAGTGCTAAAAGTAGGAAAATGGTACAAATGGTTACTGTTGAAGGTGAGTGATGATAATTATTTACATTCAGACTTGCAAACATTATGTGGCAGGATTAAATATCAAACGCTATTTGGTAGATGAAATTGTGTTGGGTGGTGAGCACACCACTGAATGTGTATCTGTAGAGTAGGGAGGGGGAGTGTAAGCCCACAGCACTTAGGCCACATGTGACCCATTGTACATCCTCCCGAGGAGTTATCCCCCTAGGTCATCGTCCATCCTGTCCTTTCCAGGAGGGTGGACAGGTCACTGGGAGATATATCCTTTATATCGGCAGGTGTAGGCCAAGACTCGCCGAACACACACTCTCTTATTGACGATAACTCCGGGCACTCGCATAGGACATTCCTGACAGTCTCATCTTCCTGTTCACACATCCTGCATAGAGGTGTGTCTACTAGCCCCATATTATGGAGGTGTTTCCTTAGTTGATAGAGACCAGTCAGAAATCCTACTGTTAAGCGTAGATTTTTCCAGGTCATTGCCAAATATTTCTTCGGCGCCAGCTTCCGATGGTCGCCCAAGGTGATCCTGGCAAGATTGCATCCTTTGATTCCATTTCATCTCTCTAAGGATTGAGCATGGGTGTAACATTTGACTAGTTCCGCAATTGTCGAAGTCATCAGGCCGTAGATGCCACTGGGTCCTGAAATTCTTAGTTCAGCTGCTTCCTTGGCTAAAGAGTCGGCAATGCGATAACCTTTACTCCTGTCGTGCCCTTCAACCCACCTCAGGATAATTTTATTATCTACCGAGGCTTTGGCTAAATCTTGGTGACACTCTAGTACTAGCCCTTGTCTAGCTAGGGCTTGTCTGCTGTCAGTGCAGATTGTTAAATTTTTGCCAGAAATTCCTTTCTTGGTTATTTCTTGTGACGATTGAGACACCAGCCAGTTCTGTTTGGACCACGGTGGTATTTTGTCCCATTCCCCACTGCTCATAAGGTGTAGTTACATATTCAATCGAAATTTGATATTACTGTCCACATTATGTCAGTCAAAGTAAATTACTGATAATTTATTCATTATACTATGTTATGGTATATACTGAACGATAGAGAATATTTTAATTTTTGCCTCTATTCAGCTCACAACTATATGATGTCGTTGAGCGATTTTTGAACAATGTTTCTCTACGAATTCAAATTGAACAAAATCGCTACCGAAACAGTTCAAAAAATCGACCAGGCATTTGGCGTTCGACGTTGGTTTGCGAAATTTTGTTCCGAATATTTCAGTCTTGAAAATGAGGCCTGAAAAGGTCGATCTGCAGAAATCCAGGACGAAAATTTGAGAATCTTGGTGAAGAGTAAGCGATCACAAACGATGCGTGGAATAACGGAAGGACTGAGAGTTAGCATTCATGCGGTTTTTGATGATTTAAACCGTATTGGACAGAAATTTTCACGTTTCGAGGTCTGTTCTTGCGCAAACAAAAGAATTGTATCATCACGAATGATGAGAAATGGATCTTCTACGACAACACGAGAATTTCAGTTTAGGGGTTGAACATCAATGAGCCACCTAAGCATTTTCAAAAGGCAGAAACTCATCAATAATACACCATGCTTACTGTATAGTGGTCAGACGCTGGTGTGATTCACTATAACTTTCTGCAACACGGCCAAATCATCACAGAAACGACACTGCTCGACAAAAGAGGTATAGTCTTGCTTCATGACAACGCATTTTCGCACGTTTCAATAATTACCGTTCGAAAAAGAAAAAAATTGAGCGTCGAAGTTCTGCCTCATCCACCATACTCTTCAGACCTATGGATAGCCGACTATCATTTTTTCAACCACCCCGATAACTTTCTTAGGATCAGACAAAAATGGCCTTCGTTCACTTTATCGAATTACGATCACCTGATTGTCATGCTGATGAAATCAGCAACTAGACTAGAA
>WOGO01000011.1:0-44174 GCA_015342085.1 Leptinotarsa defecta
CCCTTATAAATCAAATACTGGTTAAGGCTCCCACGGCCGAGGTTTTCAGTGTCATTATGTTTCACATCCTGTATAAAGCTCTGAAGAAGCTAGCCACTCGCGCCACGTCAGGAAGAAATTCCAAAAATGTACAGCCTTCAAACTCGCAAAATAGTCACACTCAAATATTGTTATTTCAAAAGAATCTGATCATTACATGAATAAAACTTTCACTAAAAGTTATACTTTTAACTTTTTGACGGTGAACTGAAATAATGATGTAAAATTCAAAAAAAGCTATATCACGTGTGACGAAATTTATGGACGGCCCCTTATAAATGAAATACTGTTATCTAAAGAAATTAATTTTAAACGTTTAAGCCAGTCTCGATTATACCTACACAGTAGATTGAATGACCGACGCCTATCAGAAAACAGCAACTCCCCTGGCTAATACCACGAAGAGCGTTGGATTATATCCGACAGGCGTCAGTGCAGGAATCTTCACAGAAAATTTCCTGCATATGCAATGGGCAATACAACTGAAATAGTCGACCCTCAATTTTGGAACGGGCACACTTGCAGACCGGTTTTGGGCTTATTAGCCACTCATCAGTGCAAGATAGTGGACATCATCGTCCTAAAGTCAATGATATTCCATAACTGAAAATCGAAATTCTTTCAAGAGTATTTCATTAATCTTCCTAAGTTGAAGCGAACAACAAAATGTCACTCCATCTAGTGGACGAGATACTAACCAACTGCATATCCGAAATTTGACCGATTCATCTGAATACAAAAGAAAAACTTTCTCTGATCATTACATGAAAAAAACTTTCACTAAAAGTAATGCTTTTAACTTTTTGACGGTGGACTGAAATAATGATCTAAAATTTTTAAAAAATGTATCACGTGTGAGGAAATTTATGGACGGCCCCTTATAAATCAAATACTGTTATTTCAAATGAATCAGATCAGTACATGAATGAAACTTTTACTAAAAGTGATGCTTCTGAATCGCATCTAAATCAAAGACTTGTGAGTCTTAAATTCTCATTATAATTCGCTTTCCAAACTTAAAGATTATCAAAAAAATTACGCATTTACCAATCATCCAAATATTCTACTGATACAAAAAGAAATTCTTGAGATGGCCTTATATAAACCTTAAATTATTCGAACTTCCAATCTCAAAATAGATTTAGATTTGCAAAACGCACTGTTTTTTCAACACGTTGTAGGGGATGAAGTTATGTGTGTGTTTCGTGTCGTAGTTGTTCGAATTGATATTTAATTTTTTGAAAATGTATAAAAAATGTAAATTGTGTGGAAATAACATTAATATCAATTATTTTATTTACGGGTATAGTTGGATTTTTCTTTACTGATTTCGTAGCTAGCAACGAAAGTCCTAACGGACGAATTTCCATGGATATCCATGAAATGAATGGCTAGCCATGAATTTCAACAACCAATGGTGGCTTGAGTCACTACTCCTTTCCGTTAGCGGTAAATTCCCCCAATTCGTGGCTGAAACCGCACTGGTTGAAATAGGAGTGTAAAGTGAACCAAAACTAACCTAAAATTATGATCTACAAAAAATGAACAATCCAATGTGGTTCTATATTGGAGTTGGCCGATACTTGATGAAAATCCATAACTAATGTATTCTGTTCTGTTAGAACAACAGGGATAAAAAGATGGAGTATTTGTTTGGAGTTTACTGTTTGGAGTTTACTGCCAGTCTTCAAGCATAGCCCACTGACTAATAAGAAAATATTTGAAATGAGGAAGGACAAGTCTTCATTTCCTAATTGAAATTGGGGTCTGTAATTATTCGAAAGTGGGCTAATGTAGTGATAAATATGACTATTAATTGAGATACTGAATTTTATTTCATTTGATTTTCTAAACTGTGCATCGATATACCTTTTAAATTATCATTAGTAAATAATGAAAAAAGAAAAATAACAGATCAAATACAAACATGAGAGGTGAAAACAAGATACTCAGTCTTTTTTGAAAAACTAACTTGTAAACAAATACTCAATTGTCTTTTTTTTGAAATACATGAGCTACGATAATAGAGCTAAAATAATAATCACCTGAAATTTAAAAAAAATAAACATGCCTTGCTATCAAATTTACCACATAATCTGTCACATTTTGCCACAAATTTGACATATCCCCCCTCCCTCAACATATAAAGAAATTCATGTATAGCTCCGTATAAATCTTCTAATTCGTTTTCATTATTTTCATTATGGAGTAAATAAAAGTATCATTGAAAGTTTATTGTTTCTATATGTCAATATTGAAAATCTGATCCTATCCACATATGCTTAAATGTTATCAAATTGACAATTGTTCAATTGTTTATACAATGTGAAAGAAATGACCAAAGAACTGCATTTTTGAGTCTGAACGGACATTTGCGGTAACCGTCAAAATAAGCACTAAAACAGTTATCTTTCCTCCCATGAAGAGAACTGTCAAAAACGTCAAAATGTAGCCACATCGCAGCACTTTTCACGACCTTAACCTGCTCGAACGACGTACGTTTCCAGGGGGGCCTGTAGAACACAACTGACTAGATTAAACCCCAGTTTAGCAAATTCTCAGCGTTTCAGGAATTCATCGGCTGAAAAATCAACGTGATGTTCGCAGTTTTATTGGTTATATCCTCGTGCAACTGCGATAAGTATGCATTGAGTTTAGCACACACACACTAGATAATGTAATAACGTATGTGGTCGACTACACATGGCATAATTTCCTCAGCAAACACATGGAAGTAGAATCCATGTTAGAAATTGAAAAAGCACTTTTGATATCGCCCATATGCCTCGCTGAATCCCTAAAATTAGAAATGATTCGACCACTTTTTGGTTACCTTCACTTTTTTGTCAAGGCGATATTGATATTCTAATCGGGCCGTTTACATTCCCGTTACCTGGCGAGGCCTTTAATGGGCCTGAGTTTTCATTACAGAAAACCCTCCCCTACGATAACGAAATAACGATACACAAATAGAGCCAAGAACGAGCTAGATAATTTTAAAAACCGTTGGAATGCAACGGAAGGGTCAGGTTTAGAACATACCAATTTCGGGAGCCGTAACCAAGGCGAAGGTAAGCCGACTAGACGTCGAAATAATCGATAATGGATTTAGAAAGTATGTAAAATCTTGATAATCGCCGAAATTCAATTTACCGGTCTGCTGAGATGGTTTAAATGCCACCGAAACAATCGCCTACCCTACCCACAACCCGCCATGATACATTTCGTTTGGCTGTTAATTTCGAAAGAAAAACGTATCGTAGCTTACCTTCAATTTGGTCCTAGCCTCGTACAACGCACTGCACTAAGTTTCGGTAACAAGTTTTGTTAAAATTGTAAAACGTAAAAGGGAAAAAACTACATGTTCCGGGACTAAACAAAATGGTTTCCTAACTAGGTTCTCGGCAGAGTGGCTAGAGAGGATCGCGAAACACAAGCTCAAACAACATCGAGGCTAACTTGATAACTTTAAATTATCGATATTCATATTCTGTAAGGTACACGCTATCCCGTAGTGTGATTTTTATTGTTGTGTGAACTTCCGTTTGGCGACAAAAAAATCATGAAATCTAACCCGAAATCGCCTGGCGTGTACACTTTACCGATGGTTACAAAACATCTGCCATCTGTACCGGGCATTGGCGCGAATTTGTACGCCTGCGCAACGTACGAGACTTCCAGATGATCCCGTGGAAAATTCTTTTCTTACCTGGATCAACGGCTGGGCCCCGACGGGGTTTTAATGAAAATGTTCATCGAGAAAGTAACAGAGATGCGATTTGTCAGAAATAAAGTCGATTTTCGGGTTAGAAATATGGAAATCACTAGCCGAAATAGTGACAGCCAGCGAGATACGAATGTAAACAAACATGGCTGGAGAGCGGCGGAACGAGAAGACAGGGTCGGCCTCAAGATATTCGTCGCGAGGGTTCAACCCTTCTCGTGTCGGATTCTTCGAGGGGGTCGAAATTCCGTAGACAATAGGCCGTGGGTTGTGTTTATAATAACGGAATAACGAATACGTGAAACAAGGGTTGGGGAGTGCAAGACGCCTATCTTCAACTGTTTTAAGTGGAATATTAATGAGAATTTGTTGTAGAAATGCAAGAATGCATATCATATGACACACTTGAGAGAAAAATTGGTTGATTACACATTTATTAGTTTTACAGTTTTACAATAAGACAAAAAGAGAGACAAAAAAAAAGACAAAATACTTAGTTGTGCAATTAAATGTCCCAAAAGCAGACTCACTCTGTTAGGATTTTTTGTGATTTCAGCAAGATGTTAATCACTTCATATTGTTAATTGAGCTATACCGATACGGTATCAAAGATACATTTAAATGAATAAAATGATATTTGAATGGTAGACACCAATATGTTGCAATGAAATAAAGATCTTCAAAGCATAGAAAAATGAATTAGGTATCTCTCAGGGATTCTTTCTTTGCTCGATGTTATTTCTAATCTATATTAACGATGTGGAAAATCAACAAGTACCGGCATCACCTACAATCTTTGTGGACGATATATCTTTTATTATCTATAAAAAACGGAAAAAGTTAATCGATAAAAAGGTTATACTTGCTGACGTTCTACATATTTTTAACTGTATCCCGTGTCTCTATGCTGCATTCAATAACTTTTCAATTTAGAAATTGAATAAGGGAAAATTTCAAACTCAGTTAATTGATGCAGCTATATTACCCACATGTTGAAAGTAGACTAATATATGCAATATATTTTTGGGGGCTATCAACTTCAGCAAGTAATGCTCAAAAATATTTGATTTGCTTTCTGTCTGTATGATTGACTCAATACACAACTACAAAATCAGAAATAAGGGGTATTCAATTGTGCTATTCTCAAAATTACAGCCAACTACTGCTAGGTAACGTCGGGCTTAGGAATATATAAGAATTGATTTTCAAAAATAGAAAATCAACTCAGAGATTTCCTGGTTTATCAAACTTTCATTCCATGAAAATTTCATAAAGTGCGAATTTCGATCAATAAATAATAACCACACTACATTTCATATATTTTTATGATATATTTAATTTCGAAGGTGTTATATTTTCATTTGATTAATATTTGACAAATAAATAAAATCAGATCGTTTTATTGTAATATAAGGTATACATTCCAGAAACAATTACTCTTTCTATTCGTACAATACTAAATATGTTATTCATTTCTGGACAATAACATCAAGAAAACTGTTATTCTCTTGCCAACATTTCTATTTTTTTTTTCAAGGACAAAACACAAGCACTACAGGAAAATCCTTAAGACACTCCCAGAGCGGTGCATGTGCGAAAGTAGCGATTTACATTGGATTTGAATCGCTGCAGATTAAATCCATTTGGAAAAACGTTTCAAGGAATGTTGTTCCACATAAACGCAGTTCTCCAGATGGAAGAGTTCTTAAACAGTGAAGTTCGAGGTGTACTGAGTTGAACCTAAAAACGATGAGCAGCCACAGTTCGTCGCGTATTTCCAATATGTACCGCTCTTGGTGGAATCAAATGTGTCAAGTCACTTGAACATTTCTCGTAAAAGTATTTATAAATCCTCATTAAGATATACAACCTCCTGCTGCCAGTGAAGATGTGCCTGTAATCCAAATGGAATGACGAGACAAGTGTGATGTCAACAAAGCAATATATTTGATTATTAGTTTTTTCCAATAAGTCCTTGATATTTATTGAATATAGGGTTGGAGACAATATGGATCCCTGGGGAACACCAGTTTTGCTGGTGAAAGTATTCGAGAGATATCCATCGACGGTCACTTGCAGGGAACGTTCTTAATACTTTCAAAATCGAGTTTCCACAACAATGAAATTTCCTTTTGAGTACTTTTTCGTAAGACTATGATATACATTTGAATCTACCAATAATTAGTTTTCAGTGTATAAAATTGTAACATATATGAGAAGATACATACAGGGTGTGTTACGTTGGGTTTCCATGACAAGCTTGAAGTGAAGGAAGAACATTATCAGTTATTTATGAGGTAAGAAGTTTGGTATTCTGGAAAGTATTATAGTTTATCGCAGTTGATATTTTTAATAATAGAATATATCTATACAGGGTTATTCGGGAATAAACCCAAATTCATTTCGAAAATCTCAATAGGAAGTGATAGTTTTTGAACTTTGACATCGAAGTGTACTTCTATCACTACAAAAAATGTCGAACATGATATGCTGTTCTGTGCCAGTGAAAAAGTGAAAGTGTCAAAGTGTCTCTTCTACTAACTACTCACTCACTTATCTCTTCAATGCTTCCTCAAGCTGTTATGAACTTTCTCCTGAGTCTCTAATTATCCATTTCTCCACATATTCCTTTGTCCAATCATTATTTTAGTTTCTTCTTACGTTATTTCTTCTGAAATTTGAGTCCATGCACTTTACTTTGCTGTTTGTTTGTACAACATTAAGGATATATCTGGCAAAGAGTTTCATTAACTGATTGGTTGAACAAGAAAGAATACTTTGTACTTCTAGTGTTGAGTCCCAATTTTGTGACAGTATTTGTAGAAAGCAAAAAGCTTCTACTCTAAACCCTACTCTACCATTAACTCTGGTTAGCCTACAACATTGAAGAAATGTCCTCTAGCAAAGAGTTCCATCAACTGACTGGTAAAAAAAAAAAGATTTTTGGAAGTTTTAGTACTCCGTGCTGATTTCGTGGGAAAGCATCATGAAACTACATACAAAAAGAAAAAACCCAACACTAGACCATACCCTAAACTCTGGTGGGCCGTACAACATTAAATACATCTCTTCTGTCAAAGAATCTCATTAACTGACTAGTCTAACAAAGAGAGAATTCTAGTACTCCGTACCAGTGTTGTGGAAGAGCACAAAAGTATTCGTGAAAAGCAAAAAACCATGCCCTATCTGCGGCAATCATTGTTGATGAAGGAAGGCAAGATAAGGCCAGGAAAGAAGAAGCTTAAAAGTTTGTTCAAATGTTGACCATCATACATATGATCAGTGTTTGTGATCGTTAGTAAGATTTCCGTAAGCACAGATCAACAAGTAACCTTCTTTCATATGTCACCCGTCTAAGGAAAAACTCAATAGGAAAACACAAGTTTTGTTCTGTGGTGGTTGACACTCGTATTTTTATGAGTTTTCTTATGGCTTGTGGGATCGTTTATGTTCGTGCAGGTGGACATCGATGTGTTCTCTCGGATACCTTTACCATCAAAAGGGTTGTTCACCTAGTATCTATATTCCCTCCAACCTTTTTCCTATGGTTCATCAACTATCTACTGAAAAAGATCATAAATCCAATTTTTCACTTTGTCAACAACACACTTTGTGTTATTTTTTTTTCTATCTTGATGAAGACCTGGAAATAATTTCGGTTTGGGGTAACAGTAAATAGTAAATTCAATGACGTGACACCCAAGCATCCATCAATATGACAGAAGCAAACGATAATGTCAGGGCTCACAATATGGCTTTGTGCCAAGCGTCACTGAAATATCAAAGTCAGTAACTTTCAGTGTTTTATAAAGCTTGAATCAGTTCTTTGATATAACGTTCACCAAAAAGAATAAGAAAACAAGTGAAATAAGCATTTATCCAAATGGTTATAGAATATGGAGATTTGAATAAAACATAAACTCTTTCGCATAGACGCTAATCTCAGTGCGTCAGGATTTTCTTAGAGTACTTGTGCAACTCCATTAAGAAGTATAAGTCCATTGGCGTCAATATATTTTGGTGGAATTCCCAAATAAATAATCAAAATATTATTTAGAAATGTCAAATTATTTTGTTCCCATTCATATTATTACATAATGATTGTGAAGAACATTCAGACGAACAATTTCATTTTTCCTCTGCAATATATTGTTGAGTGTGAAAAAGTTAATCGACGTAAGGGTCATCTGCAAACCGAAATTGTACATTAATCGTCGAGTAAATATAATTGAAATGATCCTTGTGTAATGTCATATATAACTACTATGAAAGTTGAGAAGACAACTGCAATTTTTTGTCAGCACTCTTGTTCTTTCATCACATTATTAAGTTTACTGTATTTTACCATGTAGAAGACCTCTTCCCGCCCTAAAAATCAAGATCATCTGTTATATGGAATACAAAAATCTTTGTTTTTGAAATTATCTGTTGATTGAAGAAATGTAATCAGATAGAAGTGTTCGAACAGGTTATGTATTCTGTGCACGAAATCAGAGTCATTCCCCTTTCTTTTTTTAATTGGTTGAGGAAGATCAACAGTACTAATACAAATGGGGCGAGTACGGCCCTATTCGTGGTTCTAGATGTTTTCAGAAGAAGAAGTTTTGCCCCTATATGTAATACAAAAAGCTTTCATATTACGAAAATCGTTTATTACGATACTGATAAAAATGTCAAACTTCAAGATGTATATGACAGAGGGCGCCTAGAAACATTGTTGCCAGTTATGATACATGTTATGTGGTTTTTCCTGACATAACATACATATTTATGTAAATAATTTGGTGGTAATAAAAAAATTATTTTATTTTTTTTTTATTTTTACGTACCTGATACAGGAACTCCCTCTTTCCGCCTAGCAATTGATATTATGAATTATGAGTACCGTGAACTTCAGTAGAATGGTTGCAAATTTATTTTGATAAAAACTGATATTATTATTTTTAGCTTTTGTATCTGAAATAACGGTAAAGTTATGCCTTTCCTTAAATTCACTCAGTTGAGCAAATCTTCAAACCTCTCTTGTGGGGTGATAAACACTTAACACTTCTTTGTTACTTTGATATTCATTATTTTTGTTGAAATAACGCTCACATGAAAAGTGGTCCATTGCCGAGCATTCTCTGAAGCTGCTAGATTGCTAGATACTGTCCAAAAAAAGCCCATTGCCTGATTGGAGACAAAATCAAATGACTGTAGACTACTGAGATTAAAATACAACGTAAATTATTATGCACAGTGTGTCTTCAGGATTCTCCTACAGTGCTTGTGTAACTTCATAAAGAAACATACATAGAATTCCCAAATAAACGGTCAAAAGGTTATTTGGAATGTCAAATTATTTTGCTCCCAATCATAATAATTCATAAATACTTTCGTTCATTTTGAGTAAGTTTTTCAACGTTTTTACCGCTCAAGTGATTGTCATTGTCAGCAAGAATATCCCACTGATCTTGTTACCCTGCCAAAAACCATTGACTACATACGATGGGTAGCTGTAGCTGTCTACATAGGATAATATATTCCTTATATAGTTCTTATAGCCGAATACAACAACCATTTTTGAAGCGGGAAACGGCACGAAAAATGGAACCCCTGTTAACACAGTTGTCAATTTCTACTATGATCCTAACTCTCCAGAGACAGCAACGCTTGAGCACATAGAATAACTAGATACCTGAAAACTAGAATATAATGAAAGAACTATTGAATGGAGAATAAAAGAGAATCTTGCGTTCATACTTATTTATTTGATTGTATTGTCTAATAGAAATGAAATAGATTCAACAATACCTTATTCGCAATCATAGCCAACTAATGTGCCCGAAATATATATCAAATGGACTAATCTTAATACATGTCGTTTTACCTGGCCCACTTTTCATTCATCTCTCTAGTCCTTGTATAAATTCTAACTGGCTATATACTCCATTAACATAAAAAATGAAAGTGACTCTGAAATTTTTGGCTGTTAACTGCATCAAATACTTTGGTCGTCAGCCTCGTGTTTTGGGTAATTAGTATTAATAACTCCCCGAAATACATAGGGAGCATCATTACTATTCACAGTCCGTCGTCATAAAACCATTGCGCCAATTCACAGCTCATAATCTAATCACAGTATATTGAGTGCAACATATAAAATGAAACTTTTGACGTGTAATGTTACAGACAAAAGAATAATTCCACATTGAGTAATTTCAAAACCAAAAATACATAAGAATTTCTTTTATCAATGGGCCTTCTGAATAATTCAAAAAATGAAATCAATCTTGAAAGTCGTACTTTGATTGATTCTAATACTCGTTTTACCAATGAAACGTAAAATATGCACTCGTCTAGCACTGGTTTTACCAATGGAAAACGCTATTGAATTCAAATCACAGAGGCCATGACATACCTATGATTTTAAGGAAGATCCTGATTGGTTACTGACGAAGTCAGAACGTAAGAAGTTGATTCGAAATTGTATCGGTTAGTCATATTTTTTCAGCCTAAGTTGCGAGCAAAAGAGCATATAAATGGAATTCAGGTATTGAAACCACTTTAAGAAAATAGTTTAATTGTTTTTCTGATACAATTTTAAAAATTACAGTGTGACAGACTTTCTTTTTGTGCCAATTTGAGTGGAAGAGTAGGTTGTGCTGATGCGATTTCTAGATTATTAAACAAAGGTGAGTTTTTGCACCAGTTTCCTTTCTACATACCAACCTGAAAAGCCATCCATTTGATACATATTGAGAAAGTTTTTATTATACAGACTAATTAGGTTTACACTACCAAATTGAATTGATACTTCAAAAAGTGAATAAAATCCAAACAAATGATCTGACATAGTTATCAAAGGACGTGACAAGTACATGTTCAACTTTTCAAACCAAGCTGATTATTTTATTCCACAGAAAACGTATAGGTAAATCCTGTTTTTGTGGCTAGAAATGAAGTAACGCAAAAATTACCACTTAGTTCCGTTTTCCCACGGATTTTTTTATCGTGAACTATATCGGAAAACCTTTAGAAATTTGATTCATTCCATCGTCACGAATTAAATTGCCAAGAAGTTTATTATTTTTTAAAAATATGTCATTTGTCATGTCATACTACTGTCCCTCGATATTTGTTTCTCAACTTCAGCAAAATTTCGAACTTATAGAAAAAAAATTTTCATCAGAATGGAAATATGAAACTTTCGACAGCTTAAATATTTCTTTTTTGTTTGATGCAATCTATTAAAATTTATCTTCTTCAGTAGTTTTATGAAAACAGTCATCCGTTTTAAAAACGTATTCATCTAAGATATATAATGTATCATTTGTCTCATTCTCAATTTGCAGTTCTCCTTAAATTTCTGTTGCGTCCATGTTTTTGAAAGCAGAAATATTTTTATTAAATTTTTATAATTGTTATAATGTTCATAGTTGTCGCGTCGTAGTTAAAACAAATTTTAACTTCAGAGTTTGTGGTTGTAAAAAATGTAGTACAAAAATTTATGCTCTAACAGAATTAATGTTCTAAGCAAGGGTTCTACCGTACCAGTACTAGGGAAGCGTTCCGAGTTCCAATAAACCTGTACGGCAGGATGACTCATTCACCTTCAGTCACTTGTCATTTGTCAACTTTTGTTCTTGACTTAACGATTATACATTTTGCTGTGATGCCAATTTCTAGAGAAAACCTCAATTTCTACGTAATTTAACACTGGATGGGAATTTACGGAAAATCGAAAATATAGAATACCTGGGACTTTTGTTAGTTTATATAGTGTAGAAGTATTTTATCAATTAAATTATGTCCAGAAAGTAACTACATCAAAAGTTGTGTTGAACTAATCTCTAACGCCACTCTCAACTTTCAATTTTTGTATTCATAATGTCGTCGTCTTTCCTTTTCAAATGCGATTGCTAGCACGGGCTACATTTTCTCTTTTTTGTTCGGATTTTGCGTGTATGCTGAAAGTTTTGGGCTGAACGTTTCACCTTGAGTTTCACCTACTGATGCATATGTTGCAGAATAAAATATTATTTCACTTCTGTTTTCCTTGCGTGGGTCATGCCTCAGAATTTTTTCAAGGAATCTGATTACCATTTCTGAAATTTTGTGAATACTGAGTGCTTTACCGTGTTTTACCTGTGTTGTTTTCACTTATTGGTATTGAATGACTGCTTATTTTTCTTTTCTTTTTTTAATAGAATTAAGCTTAAGCTCATTTCACCTTGGTTACAAAATTTCAATTGTCTTCAATCGTCTCTACAGAAAACTTCAAAATCATGGGGGTTACAAACAGTGAAAATTCCATGAGATTATTAGCCATTTTTAGCCATTTATTTGTTATTCCAGAGAATGTTACGAGAAAATCAGTGCATTATAAATTCACCACCGACGTTGGATATTACATTGAAATAAATAAAAATCCTAACCTCCAGGTAGACTCCATTTTTGAACATATATTAACAGCCTCACTGAATAAATTGTCACCCTCAGGTTTCTTCATCGATTTGGTCTTCGTTTATAATTGAACTGTGCTACCCAAAATATCACATATAAGTATATCTTATAAGAGCGTGGATTATAATCAGTATATACGAGGTACGTTCAAAAAATAAGGTGAATGTTCAAATTTCGCGGGCTACGTATATTCGATTAGTATTTTCTTATTTTTTTGGTACAGTTGTCACAGTTCACAGTTTCAGCTGTTTAGTATATTTAGTTTGTAGGTAAGAGGCATAAAAGTTAGAAGTGAGTTGCGTATTCGGCGATTTTCTGCTACCGAAAAAAAATGGATCAAACTTTGTATAGAAAATGGAATTAAGTGCTAAAAACACTTGGAATGTTGCTGATTGTACACTGAGTCAGAAAAGTGTTTACAAGTGGTACAAACTTCTCACAGAAGGTCGAGAAGATGCGAATAACGACGCTCGCCCTGGAGGCCTCAGCACATAAATAACTGATGAAAATGTTGAGAAAGTGGAGAGAATTGTCATACAGAGTTGTCAAATCACTAATAGAGACGTTGCTACGGAGGTCGGCATATTGGTTGGCTCATGCCATGGACTTTTTTCGTAAAGTTTGAGCATGAAGCATGAGGTAGTAAAGTTCGTTCCAAAATTGCAACAGCGTAATCATATTTTAGCCACCGTATTCACCAGATTTGCCCCCTCACGACGTTTTCCCGTTCACAAAGGACGGCGTTATACGACGAATTGAGGTGATGAAAACTGAATCGCTGAGCGCTCAAGGTCATACCAAAAAGTACATATCGGAACTGTTTCGAGGATTGGAAAAAACGCTGGTACAAACAAGTATATTATATCTGAGGGAGACTACATTGGAGGGAACCAAAAAAAATTGATGAATATTTTCTGAGAAAAAATTAAAATTCACCTTATTTTTTGAACAGACGTCGTATCTTTCAGCTCGCCGCGTATTCAGTATTCCGGTAAGTCCAGAAAATATAAATATACGAGGCTACATATATATTTTTCTCGGTCTTCCTTTTTTTTGTATTTTTTTTTTTTTTCAAGGATATTTTTGACTATGACTGCAAGCACGAAAATGGCGACGGCCGAGCGATAGCTAGGCGATGCGACGGCAGAACGGTGGCGATGCATACAACAACATCGACAGTATAGGTGACGCGCACGAAACTATCGGTGGCGTTTCGTCGCCACGCGAGATATCCTCATTCCCCGCTCGGCCGTCGCGAGTTTCGTGCCCCCAGCCTATCTCATTGACTTGTCAAATAACAGTCAGACGTGTTCAACGATTTATTCTGATATTCACAACTCATATTTCACTATAATTTAATTTCTGTGGTGCATTCAATACTAAACTAAACTTAGTGATTCTTGAATATATCATCAAATGATGGGGTTATGAGGAATTTCACTGATTACTGAATAACTAGTTACTGATAAAAATTATAAGAACAAACTCAATGAAAATACCAAAAATCTTTGTACCAATTACTGATTTGTCTATAGCATTCTACTAGATTGAGTATATATCTTTCTCTTTGTACTACATAATAGTCATGATTGTACTCATCTGTATCTGTAGAATAGGGAGAGTGAGTGTAGACTCACAGCACTACGTCAGTAGGAGACATCTCCTTTATATTGGTAGGTGTAGGCCTAGACTCGCTGAACACACCCTCTCTTTGGCAACCTTGAGGTGTTTCACGGTGACCTCCGCGAAGGTTTTGGAAGGTGCAGCGACAGCGAAAGAGGAAGGAGATAGAGTGTGAAAGAGATAGTGGAACCATTTTATTTCATCATGAATTGACATCCACATGACATAATTAGTTTTTGGGAAAGTTTTTTGCTTTCTACTATACTCCATCTTGATACAAAAGAAAAATTGGAAATCTTCCAAAGAAAGAAATTTTAAAAGTAGTAACTCTATGCATAGATGTGTAGATCATGAAAAGAAGTAACTTTCAGACACAAACTGGAAGAAAAAGCCCTCCTGAAACAACTACTTTCATATAAACATTGAATTACACGAAAGAAAAATTCTTTCCAAACAAATACTTTTATATAAACACTGAATTATACAAAAAGTACTTACTTTTCTCCACTGAGTTTGTATTCCAAACATTCGTTATATAGCGTATTCTTATAGTCAGTTCAAATGTTATCTAACCTCAATCATCAATATAATTTAAATCAAATAAATAAAAAAACATTCTAGAAAATAGCCCAAACAAATTTCTACATGAATGCGCATGAGCACCTGGAACAGTTCTCAACAGTTCAGCCTCGAGAGCAAAAACGATTCGGGACGGTTCAAGACAGTTTAGGATAATTTCGCAGTCGAAATCAGAACAGAGGCACAGTATTTTGTATATACAGAAATACTGTGACAGAGGATTCATCAATCAGAACTTATCCTCAATAAACCAGAACGCTCTACATCAACTGCGCATGATCCTGACGTCATAGAACCTGACTTTCGTAGAACCAGAACAAACCTATTGAGTATCAGTTGTTGATTATGTTTTTCATTTTCAGAAAAATTATAAATGTTGTAATACGTGTGTTTTGTTGGTATTAATCTTATTCAGGATTGGGTCATTCTTGCCAAAAGTTATTCTATATCTTTATTCGATCAAATAATATCGAACAGGAAGAGCAAATGACTTTTGGCAAGAATGATCAAATGCGGAATAAGATCACTGCCAAATCACACTTGATATTCAACCCAGGGATCACAGAACGCATATGTATTTGCAGATTGTCTTCTGAGAAATTACTAGCATAGAGATAGATATTATGATAATATAAGTGCGCTCAAGTGCGACGACTTATATATAGGCCAGACTGGCCACAGTTTCAACCAGAGATTTGAGGAGCATTTGAGAAGTATTGTTGTGCAATAAGAGGAATATCAGATTGAATAAACAAAATGACAACTACGCCAATCATCTCATAGAAAACGCTCACAGTTTCACACAAAATCCGGAAGTTATACACATTCAACTAAAATATCTGAAATGAAATATATTGGAATCTATAGAAATCGAAAAACATCTTACTAATAAAACCAACATTGTCCTGAATGATCACACAGATTATTACAATTCTCCAATCAGCAATAATGTTATTATATAGTAATTTCCCAAATGCCCCTTGATACCTCTATCTATCTACCAATGCAACCCAATGCAACTTTTAGCATTTAAGGAGATGACATCATATACCTAGGTTAGTTTATAACTTGCTCAGAAGAACACAGTTCATTATTTGGTCATATGAACTATTGCAACTCTATAAGGCTCATGTATAATCGAATTCAACAATAAACGCTTAATTTATCGTTTCAAAGGTTATCAATATGTGTTCCAATTCAGATATAAACTTAAATGGTTACCTATTGAAAAACAAGAGTTTTTTACGTTACTGCGGTAACGTATGAATTTAGTAAAATATGTATAAAAAAATAAAATATTAATTGTATACCCATAAATGTACCTAAACATTTGTAGAAGACACTGTGATTATACCCGAAAATTACACGAAATTCTAAAAGATTATTTACTTCTGCAAAGTACTAGAGAGTATCTGTAAAATGAGCACTTTTTCCCAATCAGTTTGTACTCCAAACCTGAAAGAATATTGATATACTTTTTCACTTAGAAGAGAAGGTTTCATTCACTGGGTGTACTTCGAAGATTCGATGCTAATGGGGAATGTTCCTCCTGACGAAAATCAAGTAGTTTTCATAAAAGAGCTCTAAAACAACGCATTTTAAACTTATCATTGCAACCTTTTTCTTTAAAAAATTATTCAAATACTTAAAAAAGAAGAATGAAATAATCACCATCACAGATCCTTGTGGTATCCTGATGAAAAAAATTATTCAATTTTGGGATCAATATCTCATGAAGTACAGTATGCTTTGTATAAATCTAACATCAAGAGAGAAAAATCAGATTTTTTGGCTTTCTACCCCTCCATCATTAAATTTCGAAGTACATCATTGAGGCTGATACGGTTCCATGTAAGAAACATTTCATATCAATATTTTTTCATATATCGCAATGTGTAGCATTATAACGCTTTTTTGTACTGTAAACTGAATCATAAAAAGTGACTTTCATGTAATTCAATGTCCACATTAAAATTATTTGTTTTGAAAGTATGTTTTCCTTTCGTGTAATTCAATATTCATGTGAAAGTATTATTCTAAGATTTTTTTTTCGGTTTGTATGAAGAGTTTTTATTGTTTTTTTTTCTTTTTCTTCTTTAATTGGAAGTTTTCCACATTGTCTAACGGGGGAGAATCAGAAAGCCAAAAATATTTTTACCCAAAAAACTTCTCTCCTAAAAATATACTTCTTCCAATCCACAACTTCATCATTTACAATTTTAATTGGAATTTTTTAAGTGATATTGATTTTTGCTGTCTTTGTATCTCTGGATTTATGAAAACCATACACACCACTATATGAAACATTGTTTTTCACACAACCACTAGTATTTTACCCATCAATTATTCTAAAATTTTAGAAAAAACTGGTAATGCAAGTTTTTTCCAGAACCAAGAAATCACTCTTTAACCAAATTTTCATTTTTTGGGGGTCTCCTGGAAAACAGATAAAACTTCCAAGTTTGATTCAATAGCCTTTCGAACATTTAGAAACCACTTCACAGATAATAGGCCTCCAAATATGATGTTAGATATTCATTATTTGAGCATAGAGTTGTTAGTTCAATCTGCCTTTCGAACACTTTTCATTTTTGTTACATAAACACAGCCATTGCATGTCTGGACCAATACAGAAAAAGCCATTTTGGTGTGCTATAAATCGTACTGGTGATACTTGTCTGGGTGAAGAATGCAATGTTTGACCTCGGCTGACCAATCAAAGCTTGTCTGTATTGGCTAGTACCTAAGCTTGCTGTAGAAAAATCATTCTAATTACCAATCCACTGCTCTCTCATAAGCACCCTCAGAAGTATATATAGTGCTGACAAAGCGGGGTTGTACTTTTTGAAATGCAAACTTAATAAGCTTCATGAAACTTGTGAATTTAGAGCTCATTTATTGTGCATGTTTATATCATTGAATAAACAAGCTATGTCTTGATAGTTCTTGAGTTTTCAACTTTCCACAAACAGCAAAATAGTTAAATCCACGAATAGATAGTTAGTACCTTATGACATTTTTAAATTTTGCCCATCAAATAAGAATAATTGATGAAAAGAACAATGTATATACCTGATAGCTTTCTTTACAAAATGGTTCTCAAAACTCAAAATCAATCGTAAAAACGCCAAGATTGAAAATATTAAGGCCGTTTTTTTAGCCGTTTCGTTCATTAGATTTCATCAACTTTTTTTTTAAAATACGTTCCTCTAAGTTTTATTCATCAATTTTGTAGCCACTCAAAAAAGTAGGGAGCAATATTTTTTGGGTCTAGAACTCGAAGCTATGCGTAAACTCCACATATCGGATGAAAATGTAATGTACCAAGTAACAAAAAAAAATTAAATATCAATCTTAACCATCTATATTGTACACGATATCTCATTAAATGTTCAAATTGTAAAGAAACCTTAGCACTTCATCAGGTTCTCAGTTAATCTAGATTCATCCATTTTTCAGATTGTGGAAGGTTGACAGCCAAATACATTGAGAAACACACAGAAAATATATTTGAAAGCTTTGGTTGTAGCATATTCATTTTCAATTGAATCAGTTTGGCAATATTGTACAAGAGCGATTTTCAGATGTTTCTTCATCAAAACAGCATATTAGGAAGCATAGTCTACATTAGACAGAATATTCTACAACTTTATTTCAAGCTCCTTTGCCTTTTTGCCAAATCATCCTGAGCTGTATAATTTTTGGTCAAATTTCTACACTGATAAAGAATAGAAAGAAGGCACAAACATATTTTGTTACATTTATTTGTGATTCAATATCGAACAGTCTAGTTCTAGGGACAATAGTGTTTACATCCCGACACTTGCTAAAAATTAACAGAAGAAAAAGCGCCTTAACCTGCTCAAATGAAAACTGAAATAGAAATAGAAACATAAAAAAAGCAAACATTGAATTGTTTATTGTTTATTACTACCGTGGTAAAAAATAATAAAATCGAAATACATTATCATACATATGGATATTCTAACAAAACTAGCATGCATTCCATAACTAAATGTACACATTTATTGAAACAGATCGCATAATAAATATAGTATACAGCCGTAGAATCGCAGAGAGCCATAATGTTGTGAACATAATAGTCCGAGGTCATTAGCATCCGAACGCAATGGATTCTTGAAAAAGACAAATGGCGCCGATTTCTATTTGAAAACTCTTTGCATAAAAAAAGGAACTGTCGATTGGAGGTCATATGTTGATTAGTTTTTTTAGTGTAACTGCATTTGTTTCATTTTTTTTTATTTTTGAGAAAAAAAATGATAAAATCATTATTATTCCTCAGTTCTAATATAGAAATAGTAAATCAATCCCGAAGTAACACCCAAGTTTTTCCATTTTCAAGAAAGAGCAATATCCAAAGCTCATTATTCGCCAATGCTGGATTTTTTGGTTTTGAAAATTTGAATTTTCATTGGTTCTTTACATCACATCTTTCTTGAAGGTTTAAATTATGAATGGTTTCATGTTTATTTCCGTTACTGTTGAAAACAGTTCAAAAATAAACTACGACTTATTTTTTTGGAATAAAAAAAAATGATACAGATACTAGTAGAATACAGAATATTGACAAAAAAATCGTCATTTACAAAAAATGGAGGTTCAATAAATAAAATATTGAAAGTTTGTAGTTTAATACAAAAATTGAATTCTCAAAAGTGAAAATCAAAATGTTTGATTGGACTGTGTTAAATTGAAAAAACAAGAATTACCTCGAGAGAGGAAAGTACTATTCAAAATATAATTTTTATTCTCTGGGTAAACATGTATATTTCTTGGGATTTATTAAAGTTGTTAAATTATGAAGAACATTTAGAAAATAATTGTCTTTCAATTATTAATCGTCAATATTTTTGCAAATTCAATTTTTTACCAGGTAACTTCAATCTCCTTATTGATAGATAAAAAATTGTGGATATTCAAAAATCACGTGACATTTGGTAACCTATTAGAGTTCAAATATTTTATCTAATAACTACTTTTTTTCTGATAACTAACTGCTTTGTAACCATATTTCTGGAAATAATTAGATACCAATATTTTTGATAATTAATGCTGTACAGGAAATCTGGAAAAATTCAGTTATATATTTAATTAGGATTCTTATAAACCAGAATAACCTTGGAGGAGATTTTCAAATAATTGTGAAAGTGTTAAATCAAATATTGTTAATTTGACAAAAAGTTTTCGACTTTTTATACCATTTGTTTCAATTTCTGAGAAAATTAAATAATTTTTACCATTATCAACATACCATGATTACACTAACAGTTTGTCATTTAATAGTTTTCTCTCTCTCTCTCTCTAGGTTCTCTTGGCTATTGCTTCCGTGCGGCGCATTTAGCCAATACAATTTTAGCTGCAAAATTGAATGAATAAAATTTGCCTAACTTCTTCAGTGTTTTTATTTATGAATGGACAATTAAAATTAGAAATTACTATTATTATTAAATTATTATTATTATTATCTTATTATCAACTATAATGTCAAATAACCTTTTTGCATACATTTTGCATTGGTCATTGTTCATGACTTTGAAGAATGAATGAATATTGTTCATTGAAATTCATCTAATTGAAATTAATTTCATTTAGTTAAAATATCAACCAAAAATTCGTGGTTTTCAATGTCAATATATATTTTTTCAGTTTACTTTTTGATATTTTTAAAATTATTCTTCAAATATTGATTAAATGATAAACATAACTTTTGCAACCGACTTTCCATATATGAAAGCTCTGAAGTACTCAATTGTAAGCCATTTCTCGGTTACTCCAACCGACTGTTCCAAAACCTAGCTTAAAACCTTATTTCGAAGATCCTTTGCGTTCGGCATCGCCAACTTTGTCAAAAAACCCTCGGAGCGAAAGTGATCCCCGTCCAGCTACCCTACAAGCGGGCGACATTTTTTGCGATCATCGCCGCAAAATACAATGAAACAAACAGACTGTTCCAATTTAGAATACATAGTTTACAATTTAACGGATCATATCTTTACACATGTATTATACAGTTTTACAACGTGAAAACCAAATGGAATTTACACTTTACATCTTGTTTAGTATCTTTACATCAGTCTGCCATCTCCAATGGAATTGGCCATCTTACCTTTGCTCCCCACCGCACTATTTCAAAATGGCGGCGTTTTCGGCGGTCCGTCTCAAGTCAGTTTCGGCGAAATAATTTTTTTTCAATCTGATGAGAAGGATTTGGAACTGATGGTAATATTATTGATTGCCCAATTTTGTAAAAAGAGCTTGAAATAAACAACTCAAGGTATTGTTTCAAGTTGACTTGTTCCATTTTTTTTTTCATTTATTTTAGTGAATAATGCCATTAAATAGAATCAGTTTTCTAATGATTTGTTTCTGAATATTCATAATTTCTGATTCCGTTTATTGCTATTACAATTTTTATATTTTTCATAACTTATTTACGTTATCAAAAATGGCACAACACAAGGATATTACCTGAATAAAAAGTTGTGAAAACTTCAAAGAACACTTATTGAACAACACTGAGAAGTTATTCAATATTTTACTGTAATGATGTTGAAATACCAGGAATATTATATTAAATATTTATTTTGAAGAAAAAATCTGTTATTTAAATCTGTATACTAAAATTTGTCTAAAAAAGAAAATGTTTGTAAAACTTTCAGAAAAACTCCTCTTTCGAAATATGATAGTTAATAACAATTTATCTACAAATATCTGTTTAAAATCACCAGTTTTGAATGATAATTTTATTTAATATTGAAAATTTCAATTGGTGTAGTTGCACAGCTTTAAAAAAATTGAAAAAACTTCTTAAAGAAGATACTTAAGTAAAAATTGTTTTTTTCCTCTGGAACTACAGTAACTAGTTACATAATTATTCCTTTTCGTTTTTTGTGTTTCGTAACTTTTTAAATTCAGAATAGTTAAATGTTGATATTATAAATTTTGGTTGTAAAACTTAAAATTTTTGCAAATTTTTATTGGACTACTGGAAATAAATAAGAATCAGAAATTTTCAGAGTAGAGCTAATTTTTGCAGTTAAAAAAGTCCATACCTCATGAAAAAAACTTTTTTTTCAGGTTCGGTATTTTATTATACAGTTCATACAAGTTGTCCAAATGAAAAGTACGAATGTTTAGTATCATTATTAGTATAGCAACAATAGCACAGGGTTGATAAAAGTAATAAATGTTATTTATCAAGAGTTTTCTTGAAAGGTGGCCAGTAATGTCAGTGTTTCTTCTCTTTCTTCGATATTGGTTTAATTTTTTTCAAGACCAACTTTCTTATAGTGGAGTGTCACAGAGTACAGTTTTAGGACTACTAGTGTTCAATATACAATTATTAATTATTTTTCATGTATTGAAATTAAAGGTAATATTCACTGTTTTGCAGCTTATACCAATAATATTATCAAAGCACCAACTTTGCAAGGGAATAGCAGATAAATATGGAAAAAACAGGTTTGATGATGATTTATAGTAAATAAAACGAATAGCTAATTTTAGGACTTGAAAGTATATCAACTATTTGTTAATAAATTTGAAATATTTACTGTAAAAATTCAAAGTTGAAAAAAATGCAGCCTTACGATATTTTTGAAATTTTGGTAATACAAAATGATGAATAAATTTTAATAATTTAGTACCTTACCTCAAGTTGAACGCCATATGTTTATTTACGTTTATATAAACTTGACCTTCTGCATATATGCATATTATGAATGAACTTATTATATATTTCAATTAGTAATTATTGCTGCCATAACCATTGTTATTCTGACGTCATAACGTGAGAATCCACTTATCATTTTTGCAACTCATACTTTCAATAAGAACCTTTATCACTCTATGGAATTTCCACCATTTTCGAGAAACACCGCTGGTAAGTCAACATTCCGCCGAAACCACCAATTCGAGAGGGTCGACCGCAGCGCCTTGCCGAATCATTTCACATGATAAAAATACAAATAATTTCTAAGTACAAAATGGATTATTTTACATTATTACACTATTAAACACTTCCTTTTCTATATAAATACATGTGATACAATTTAAGAATGATTAACACATATTTTATATATACATATCACTAGCGGAGTGGGGGAGAGAGAGAGATGTGGTGGTGGTCGGTGGTTTACTGTTTTCAGACTCGATCGCGCTCGGCAAACGTACAGGGCGTACCGCGTCTAATGGCGCTGAAGTGGCTGGATTGGAAATGTTATGAACGAAACTATATTACATATAATACAAAACCGGGTATCACTCTTGTCCAATTGCCAAATGCGACCGGGAATCGTATGCCATCGGTGGGATGTGGCGTATTTTTTACACAAACGGACTGTTCCTCACTAGGTAGATTGGTAAAATCTATGCGCAAACCAGCGGCCCCGGAGTGGATCCGTAGGGCACGCCAACAATTAGTCAGTCCATAATCGGTGAAATTTTCAGTTTCGAATCATACTTCGAAAATTTTAAACACAAACTAAACATAATATTCCAAACAAATAATGAAATAAAGCGTAACTTTGTCGTAAATTATTTCGTACATAATATTGTGTTTCCAGTGAAAATTTCAAATAAAAACTATTCACTATGTAAAAGAAAAAGTAACCAAAACTTTACAAACTCAATTAGAAATGAAATCAAACATAATTCTCAATTTTTGTCCCCTAGTTATGGGAATGAACAAATTTTTTCCATTGAGTTTCGCCAGAAAGTGTAAAAAGTAGCCACGCGTTCGTGTTTGTTCTTACACTATGTAGATCGGTGAAACAACTACTAAATGATACAAATATATGTGGTATATCTAGATATTAGCTGGAAAAACAGTCATAAATGCAATTAAATTATACCATAGAACATTAAATATTAATAATAGTAATGGAATTTGAGAAAACTTTACAATCATCGTTACAAATACATGTTGCAAACGCTTACTAATTGTAAAGGAAACGTGCCATCAAATTCTACTTTATATAATTCCTATCATATTATTAATAAGAGCTCGTTAATTCATCTAGATTACGAGAATTTTTTTAAAGATTTCAAACAGACCATACCTACATTCCCGCCGAATTCGCGTCGTAATTCCGATAGAACACTTCACTATTTACAGAAAAATTATACATTTTTACAACTTACTTTTACAAAATTATATTTACATAACGTCAATTTACAATTTCATAAAACTTTACTTTTTTACAAATTGATCTGAACATGATTCGCTAATAAATATATCTCTGTGAATTTCATGAAATGAACGTATTTTATACAAACAACTGGGGCGTGATAGATTCTCTCATTTGAGAAATCGATTCTTGGATTTCAACCAATATCCATTTATTCAATCAATTTACGCAAAGCAAGAGAATCCGCGCCTCCTTCGATGTGGAGTATTCATCGAAATTAAAATCGGAATCCGGTGTAGAATTACGATTTCTAAGAACTTCTCTATAATGATAAAACCGTCCTAATACCTAAGATAAATGCAGCGTATGTCGCGTGTTTGTGTGTGTATTATGCTATGCATATGGTGACATCAAATTTTAAAAATGATCTCATTACATTAATATGGAAAATTGAACTTACAAGGAAATTATCTAGCGTTGACATGCGGGTATGTAGTCTATCGTTATGAACAAAAAGATGCTAGAATAAGTTGTAATTTAGAGACTAAGAAACTTTTCAATAGTCGGGACTTGGACTTTCTAGATGGACCAACATAAAACAATTAAGAACATGAGAACGACTTTAGAAACTAACCAGATATAAAATTTTTGATACAATAAAAGGTTTGAAATATTTACTACAATTTATATTGTATGAAGGTAATAATATTGCTTGTTATTGGTAACTTATGATGTAAGATCATGATCTTTCGCTATGTATAAATGTTTCCCAAAAACATGAATTGGGTTTAAAAAGAGTTTTCAAATTCATTTTTGGCAATTACCATTTGTATTCTGTAATACATCAATGACTTCACAAAGCTTCAAGAATAATTTGGTCACATGCTCTTTTAATAAAAATAATATGGTGTGAGGGAATCAATAGTGCGTGTTATTGGCATTTTATGTGAAACCATGATCTCTTGTGAATATATTAAACTTCCTCGAAAACAAGAAAACTTGGGTTTGAGAAAAGTATCAATTCATTTTTAGTGAACGCCATTTGGTTTTTAAAATACACCAACGACTTAGCAAGCATTCTTACTTGTTCAGAATTATAAATTGAAGTTTTATACAGAGGCCGACTCTACATTGGAACTATGACTATCAATGGTTGATTTTGCAGTTCATTTCAAATGAACGCTACAAATTTTTGTGTAGTAAAATTATCAAATTACGTCAGGTTTGGTTTCAAAAAAATTCAACAGGATATGATTTTTCAACTTGTCTAAAATAAGATTCTCATGAGAAGATACAAAGAAATCATGGATACACACTAATTTAAACTTTACACCCTATTGGGAGTTGAAAATTATACTTTCCTTCGAGTGAACGCCAATTGGTGTGGGCTGCCCAAACTACTGGGCACTGTGAAGTGATACCATCATCATTCGATAGTCAAAAATATTTTGATGAAAAAATGTAATGGGCACACTTGAAAACAAGTATTAGTCCAAAAACTTACCCGAAAAATGCCTTGGATGATTTCTCATAAACTATTGTTTTTTTTTTTATTGGTTGTCGTTCAATTTTCCATATAAATGATCCATAAATTAGGCAATCAAATAGACTGAGAAAGCTGGTGGTGGATGATGTATATATGTGGCGTGCGGCTATAGAAAAGTTTCGATTTGGATGATGATGTTCAAGTCTATTTTCCTGAGGACCTTATCACAATTATTAACATACTGTCAGGATGAGAATTGGGGGACACTTAAGAATTTCCAAGTTATCTGCCGGTTGGTCTTTTGTAAGTCGTTAAAAAGTTGTTTATGTACATTTTAGATTTTCATTGGTTTCATCCGTGCGAAATTTAAAATAAAATTTGAGATTCGTTTCTTAAAAATGTTTATACAACCATCTAAGTTTAATGTTAGTTGAGAAACATGAATGAACATGCACGTTACTTGAAATTGCTTGCCTTTTGTTTTATCCAAATCGCTAACGAAAAAACTATTCATTTTAAGGCTCCTACGCGGAACAACTCAACTACGGCTCTTGTAAAAAAGTGAAAAATGAAACATCCAAAAGGAAAAAACACCTGGCCGACAGGTCATAAAACAAAAGCCAATCAACACGATGAAGATAGATGCATAAAGACAAATTACATAAATTACAACTATAATACAGACATTTTATGTATACACGATGATGCTTAACTACGCTAACCTTACAAATTAAAAAAATCATGATAAAAAAATATGGAAAAAATGAACCATAAAAAGGAAAAGGTAAATAAAAATGAAAATACTGGAACCGTACCCACGGTCGGTCGAAATCATAAAATTAACTTATGCACGATTCAAAGGAAGCATCGGAAATTAAAGCACGCCATTAGTGGGGGGACCGATGGGACCGAGCTCCCCTCCGATAGAGCCCAAAGATCCTGGAGCTTTCATGAAGTATTTCTCCAGTTTAGCGATAATGTGCTTTCCATATGTGTACTTTCTCAGCGAGTTCAGGTGTGGTCTGATCTTGTGCATCAACACCTTACGCTGAGTCGGTTCGCTCACGTCGATCATCTTCTGGACGACGTAGTTGGCGTATTGATCCTTCATCATCACGTGGAGAGCGCTGAAAAAAATTAATTATTTGCACTAACAGAAATATTCCATAAAGTAAGAAATTATAAACTTATCTTATATCAGCATACTAATAAGTATACATTTGTTGAGAATATTCAAAATATAAAAAATAGAGTGTGTATGAATACTACTTGTGTAGGTTAACTGATCACTCAGATAATTTGCCAACGTATTGTGTTTAATTTTAAATATAAATATTAGCATATTCAGTTTATCCTTTGTTTAGCAGACATAAGAGACAGTATTACCAACATGTATTCCACAGATGTGCGTTTATTACAACTTATATATTGAAGTTTGGCATTTCCACGAATTATCCTTGAGAGCTTTGTTCATTATTTGTATTTGTGGTTTGAGTCTTCAATCGATTTCATAGACTGTGTCTTTGCAGGCTTGTCTTTCAAAGACAAGCCTGATTTGTTGGATAATGCTTAGATTTTTGGGCTTTGGCTTTAATCTACTTATGGTGACGAGGAAAAAAAGTGGTCACGAACCAAGTGATTGAAATTTCAAATTACAATTTTTAAATATGGGTATCTTGTTATTCTTTTATATTTGAATGAAAGAAATAAGGTATGTTACATAAGTCGTCTCTTAGCTGCACTATCTAGCCTCCTAGGTTTGTTAAAAGAAAAACTGAGAAGCTCTTGCTCTTGAACTGATGTTCTAGTAATAAGAGTTGGGCAGCTCAGTCTACGTCCATCTCCTCCATAGATTCAGGGTTTGAATCTTTTGTTACCCATGGTTCCACGAGTAGCTAGGGAAAAGAGGTTTATCACAGCAGAGCCCTGCATCACTATGACAAAGCTTTCTGAGATGAAACGGCATTCGGAGGTTCAAAGGTTCTGCTAGTGGCACTAAGCCGACTCAGAGTAATATACCCTTTCTTCTTAGATACAGACATCTTAGGAAGAGAAGCTACAGGTAACACCTCACCCATCAGGGATATTTTAACAACCTTCCGCTATGGGGAACAGGGAACACACTCAGGAATATATCCATAGAGGGACCGAACAACTACTTCAACAAAGCAGGTTCAGCTCAGAACAATTACAGGGCACCTCACCGGACAATGTCCATCAAGAAGATACCTGAACAAAATGGAGCTGTACAACGGAGACCATAGCTTTGGAGGCATAGCTTTGGAAAACTCAAATTGTGTCCAGAAGAATATGATATATGTTCAGCAAGAGACCTGTACAGATTAGTACAGATAACAAGTTTATTGAAATGGTTGCCACGAGGAAGATGGAAAAAAACAGTGCTAAAGGCTACAGTGTTTTTTGAAGACTTGAAAGAAATAATAATCGTGAAACTCCTACATGCACTGTTGATACTCGTTGAATCGTTCAATTCTGTTAATTGTCAATTAAATAGAACAGATCACACTTACTTATCATTGAATCCGCAAACTTCTTCGATGAGCAACGCCCTTTCTGCTCTTGTAGCGTGGGTGACGCATTTCTCCACCACGTTGCTGGCAAACTTGTGCTGGCTTAATACCAGAACTTTTCCGCGGACGCTGTTGATGAGCTGCGACTTATCCTCCGGTTTTCCGTGTTCTGAAAAAAGTGTTAGCGATAACTTTCTCAACAGAAACAAAGAAAGCAGGAAAACCTGAAGACAGGTACATACCAAGAACGTGTTGGATGACGTAGTTTCCGAACTGATCCTGAATAAGCTGATCAGTGTGCTGGTGCAATTCAGCCAGAATGGGAGTGGTCTGGTCAGGCGTGCAATGTTCCAAAATGCGCTGAATGACGCGGCACCCATACGGGTGGGTAGACAGCGTGTAAACTTGCCCAGAGAAGGACTGAATGATGAACTGGAAGGAAATGTGAATAGTATAGAATCGCTTTGAAAATCTAGAGAAAGACATTTATATTACCTGTAAAGCATTTGGATCGACGCATTCAATACACTTCTGTACGACGTGATTGCCGTTTTGGTCCTTTACGCATTTCAGGACATGTCCGTCCAATTCTCTCACGATCTCCTGCTGTTGCTCTGGAGGTATGGACTCCAATGCTTTCTGCAAAAGAAACAAAGAATAATTTCAACCAAAGTTGAACCGTTGTTGCAGTCTCTAAAATAAATAGAAAGAAGAAAATCGTAAAATCTAAGTACGCAACCAAAGTGAGTGGGTCTAATCGACACTCAACTGCAACCCACGAGGGTATGTTGTGGCTCACACCAATGCAAACTTCGCCAAATTATATAAGTAACAAACGTTTCGTTTGAACGCGAGCGTAAGGGCCGCCGTAAACGCACCGTACTACATACCAGATTCACTGAGGAATGCTCGACGCTTAAAACAATAGCCGCCGGTTAGCTTTTGGGGGGCCCCATGCAAAAATTCAGTTAGGAATAGTCATTACAAAATAATTTAACCGATCAGAAAGAATAGCACCTAAAGGCTGGCTTTCGACCAAAAGAGGTCAGATGTCAATCTTTCTGAAGTGCCCATCAGTAAGTAGAGGACCGCTCGGAGAGAAGGGGTGGATGGAATGGTGTATTAGGTTCTCCTCGCTAACTAGCTGGGGGGGGAAGCTTCTACTTCAGGGCACTCAACCCGGAGGGGGCATGGGGGGAACAGGTATACTATTGGTGGTATGTCAATCAAAGTTGTATTTTAGTTCATTTTTTGCCAATTCAGTTACTTATTACTCGCTCATGTTTCTTTTCTGATTGGCATTTTGTGGTTCAGTTTGATCGATAAGATGTTTCCAATACAATCGAAGAGCTGATAAGATAGGAAGATCTGCAATGCAGACTTAGTCGAAATTCAATTCCACATTATAGATTTTTAACAATGAGCATACAGTCTTCATCTAGAGAGAATTGACTGGACTTTGATCATCGAAATCGGATAGATGGAGTGATCACATGTAATTTGCATGTCTACAAATATAATGTCCAGATTTACACGATACCATCAAAATAAATATGCAAAGTAATCAAGGCATAAAGTTTGAATATACGAAAAAATTGTATTATCACTATGTACTTGGAGATTTTTGACGACACAATACTATAACACAAGTTTGAAAAAATGTGAGTCGAATGATTCGAAAAAAACAGACAGAATTTGTTTGTCTTGACCAAGTCTCTTTAATTTTGTTAGTTAATTTTCCGATTCTGTTACTGTAATACATTTTCTTTGCTAATCTGATGGTGGATTTATAGATTTATGGATTTATAGATTTGGTTAACAGATTGTGTGAATCAACACAATCAATTAAATGAAAATTCCTTTTCTCAGTGTCATCACTGTTATCATTATTTCATATTCTCAACATAGTCATAGTCACAACTATTCTTGCACCAATATTTTCAATATTTGGTGCAAGAATAGTTGATATGAAGAACATTTCTCACTATATTTCATAAATTAAAGTCTCCCTGGTTGGCACTGTAAGCTTTGCGAAGACGGGAAGCCTTCAATGTAAATACTACCTAATCTCTTTGAGATATAACAAAACAATTCACTATATTTTGTTCTTCCTTTATAGATCTACAGAAAATTCGGCAGTGGTATATATCTATCTTTTAAGGTTACCTTACTATAGCCATTTCAATGTACGAAAAAATGGTCACAAATAATGTGGTAATTGGAAAGGTTTTCAAATGGATACAATATTAATTCTCATGAAATTATTACGTTACTTTCGTTAAACATTTCTTGCACATCACAATTACCCCTTATACCGTACAATTCAATTTAATATCATCTCACGACAAAATAAAATCAAGCAGCCTCACAAATCGATGCAACATGTGTGATCAAGAAATGTTGGAATGGCCTTGGTTTTGTTTTACGTAGTGAATCACTTTGGAGGTTAGGATCGCATTTTTGTTTTGGTAGCTAAGTACTTACTTATTTTGAAATTGAAAATTGTGAAATCACATTTATATAAAAAATCATTAGTATCAGTTATGAGCTGATGTGACAGAAAAAAAATGCAGGCATATATGCTCTTGTAGTAAATGAAATCATGCCAAAATCGAACCGTCATACCTGTATAACTCTGCACCCGTACATCTGAAGTGCCAACGGTAACACGTGGCCTCTAACCTTCTGCGCCAAAGTGGTCTTCTGTTCTGGTGTGCCAAACTCAAAGAATTTCTGGATGACGTAGTTTCCAAACACGTCTGTCATGAGGTTGTAGGCTGCGGAAAGGATCTCGTTAAAGACCATCTGCTTCTCAGTGGCAGTCGCTCTTTCTAATTTCTGCTGGATGAATCTGGATCCGTGCTGGTCTTGAGAAAATTCCACAATGTGATTCGCGAGGTCCCTGTAACAACACCTATTAATCATTATGCATCTATGGCAAATAACATGCGGTTTTGATTTTTTCAATTACTTTTTGTAATGTAAAGGATTTTGATAATTTTCCTGTACAATACAACTTTTGATAGTCTCTAGTTGCGCTTATTGTGTTTATTGCTCCCAAAAAAGCATATAATGTTTATAGAGCAACAATAACAAAAATAAACCAATGAATCTACATGAGCATTATCATCATTATTACCAAACAATTATTCAATTTTTTGAAAATATCTAAGGAAGTAGTTGATTTCATTTTAATACGTGAACTGTGTAATACAATACTCCAGAAGTTCAGTTATCTCTGTTAATTGGTAATTTGAAAATTAAACATCTAGAATTCCCAACGAATACCAAAAAAATCCAAATCACTGAAAAAAATTATGTAAAAATGTAAATTGGAACATATGGAAGTGAGTCTGAAAGTGCTTGGGGGTAGGTGTGGAATTTTTATTTGGGAAAGTCTCCAAAGGTTCCTTTTTATGATTTTCATAAATAACTTGAAAACTTTGGAATTTAGCAAAATATGAAAATGAAAAAAAGTTTAAAAAGTTCGATTTTGAGGTTACAAAAAAATTACAATAATGATGCGACATGCGAAAAACTGGAAGGATATTTGAAACATGCATAAAAGATCATAAAAAAAAATCAGTCCTCTATGATACTTCACAATCAAAGGGTAAACACGACTTTACACAAACCATCAATACCATAGAAGGTGGTTTTATTTTCCACCATGTTGAATGGAAACTCTGCTCTTCTATTTCATCTCCTCACGAGCAGTATACGTTCAAAGACATTATGGTGATAGGTGTGGGATGATATTTGATGGTCACAGTAACATAGAAAACACAAAACGAGCTGAGTAGAAGATGGATCACCAAAAGTTCTGTTGACATCAATTTCCACATAAATAAGATCATCACAATTTAGAAGGAACATTTTTTCCTAAATGAAAGAAATGATGCACGGAATGCGGGTGTCTCCATCGTAAGTGGTGTCTTGAAGAAAGCACTTCTACATTCGGACGTAGCTCCCCATAGGAAGGATATGGATTTGATAGTCCTTCTTGTTGCGTTGGTATCACCAGACTGTTCAAGCATCCTTTTTATGAAGCCACCAAATGATTTTCTGTTCGTAGCCTTCAACAGCTTTCCTTTGCAGATAAGATTCTGATTCTCCAGTTTTTCTGGATGCGACACTACCTCCGCAATTTATGAGAAAAGTTTTCTTTCAGAAATTCCTTCCAAATGCCTAATCATCATCAAAGAAGATTCAAAGAAACTATCCTTAGGCATTTTTCAGGTGCCTCGAGACACAACAGATCCCAACAAGATGAGATACAATGCCTTCTTGTGGTCTTCGTTGAGGCAAATGTCTGAATTGGCAAGTCGTCTCCATACCAGAGGAGCCACAAAACAGCACTTCTTGAGATCATACTCAAGGAAGTCCTTAGTATAACCTTTAGCACCAAATATATAATAAAACGCCGGCGACTCAACATTTTGAATAGAAAATAATGGTGATCTCGATACTCTATTATAGATACAACTGTGGCCGAGTAACCCCTTTTACCACACAATGGGGATGTGTCATGGGAAAAGACTGAGTAATATTCTCTGTCACCACTAACGATCCTGTGGTACCAGAAGACATTCTCAACACAATATTCTCCCGTATGGTGTACGGTGTGGCTGCTAAAGAGCAAGCATCCCTTGCTGTGGAGCCTGTATCTGTCTAGGAAGCTGCACCAATCTATTAACGACGACGAAGAAGATGACGATGGATAGTATAGATTAAATCGACCTCCAAGCATTTCTATTAAATTATCTGTACCAATTTTGGCTTCTTTGCTATTTTTTCCAGTGATAAACTGAAAATATTTTCATTATTTCTCATTGAAAAAAGACAGATATACATCCATCCCATCTTTTACAGCCAACCAAATCTGTCTCTATAAATGTAGTCAGTATTGTTACTCACGACATTAAAAAGTAATAAGGGTATAAGACTGTTCTAATGGGGTGTCATAAAATGATGGAAGGAAACGCAATAAACCTATGATGCTGAAGTTCACAGAATTAGTCTCCAACAAAATCATGAACTGTTGTTACCAAGTTGCAGGTGAATTTGGAAAACTAAAAGGTAATTTCGCTGACTCTATCAAGTTGTTATTTTCGTTCTTTATATTATATTTAAATGTTGATAAAACGTATCTGTCAATGTTTTTAAAGAGAAGGGTAATTTTTGAATTTATTGTGATCCACCTTTTATTATTTGATTATATTTCAACTTTCTTTTGCCAAATTTTTATTTAAATCAATAATATTTGGTATCTTCATCGGAGTTGATTGGACTGGATATTTTTGAGATTGATAGTCGGAATTGTGTTGATAGCAGGGAGTTCGAATCAATTCATTCAAATAATAACTAAGAATTTTGCAATCTATATCGACCAACTCTTTCCATTTCGAAAACTCACCTTAACTGCAAGTTGGGATATCTGTTATTTCTGAAATCTTCCAACAACCTCGATCGTCCTTGAGGTCCTTTATCCAAGGCGGTGGGTACCGTCGTCAAAGTTGAGTTAATCTTCGTGAACAGCGAATTTGTCGAGCCGAAAATCGCCGTTGGCGTACTCAGACCGGCCGCCACCGAGTTCCGGTATTTCGCTTCGGCTCCGGGAGCTGCCGACAACACTCGAGAGCTGACGAGACCGCCGAGCTGCAGCGGAATAGTAGGCGGAGGTGTCAGGCTGCCCGTGAGTGGACTCGGGCTGCTGCCGATGTTGTACGATGTCGGCCATTTCTGTCTGTACTCAAGAGAGGGCGAGAAGGCCGAAGTGTTGCGATCGAACGAGTCTCTGCGTGCTGTGGTGGTCGTATTCAAGCCCAAGCCTGCAAAATTATCTGCATAAAAAATTTTCATTGAGATTTTGAAAAGTTACTGGGATACTACAGATAACATTTTGAGGACGTGTCGAAACTATTTTCCGGGTTTGTTGGCCGCGGACTGTAGGTTTTTGTGGCTGAGTAGTGTACTGTAGTAGTTTGTGATGTGGAGAAAATTGGAGCACTGCGTGCATGCCGTCACTGATATTTTACCGGCCAACAATCTCGGAAAATACCTTTGTCACCGTTATCCCTGGCCGCGAATGTTTCAAAGATATTTTACTTCAATGGTACTTTTTTAAAAATAATTAGGAAATTCTCATCGTTACTAAAACAAGTTTACCAAAACTATTCGTGAATTGAATAAAAAAATTAAGAAGAAAAAAAAGCGTATATTCTACTGAGAGATCGTAGCAATATTGTGAGGTATTACTTTTCTTTTCAGTTGTATCGTGTTAGTTTTTCACGTGATCATTTTGAATATTTTGAAATAGTCATTTCAATTGTTGAGCAATTGTTTTTATATTTTGTACATGAAATTTAATTAAATATAAAAGTTGTTGAAGTTGCGAAAAAATTTCGGCCTTTACAAAAATGTTAGGATATTTGATGATGAAACTTTTAATTATGAAGGGTAATAGAAATTATACGTTATCGTAAATATATCTTTATACTTTCTTTTTCTGTACAAATTACGGTTTATAGATGAAAAACTTGGGGAAGGCCAACTCATTTAAGTTTGATGAATTAGTTCACCCCTGACTTGAAATCTGATTAGAAACATGCAGAGAATTCTAGGATGAAAGAAAAAATCAAAAACATTTTGTACAGTACCTGAAAAAATATTTCACACACACAATGTTATTGTATATACATTCAGTTTTTACATATTTTCACAAGGATCATATTGATCCTCTAGCTATACATACATTCTTAGAATTATATATCTAGCCTGTATAATAAAACTAGAAACTACTTTTTTTTAAATTTAATTGCATGATAGTAAAAACACCAATAAAAACAGAAATAATCAGCTTTACACGCAAGTTCGGGAATAAATTTATTCATGAAAACGTATTACTATTTTATTAAAAGAGAAATTTGTTGCGTGTTATGGTATTCTTGTCGTGAATATCCGTCGACCACACCTATACGAAATGATAAATTCGGTGCCAAGAAAATAACTTATATTTTCTTTTGAACGTCTAGGAAAGAAATACCAATACACCGAAAGCGGCGTGAATGTGGCAAGCAAAACAAGTCATTTAGGAGATAGGCAAGATACAGTACACAGGGCCGTCACCATGGGGGGAATTGGGGGAGCCCCCCTGCTTTTTCAACTTATGAAAAAGTTGTGAAATTTTGGGTCGTGAAGATAGAAAAGAAATTAATAGTAAAACATTGAATAATAAGTTAAAAAAATAAAAATGAGAGAAAAGAAAGGGAAAGGTAATAAGAAAAGGGAAAGGTAATAAGGGAAAGAACCAGGAGAAGGTTGGAATTTCCCAACATGTATAACTTGGAGATCCCATACTTTGAAATTCTGAGTTGTTTGAAAACTTCAAAAAAGTTTATTCTCTCCTAAGTAAGAGAACAGTCCTGAACAGTCCACAAATTTTGAAGTGACAATTTTACAAAATTCCCAACTTGTCGTTGTTTTTTCGACTTGGAAAAGTTGGGAAATTTCGGGCCGTGAAGATGGAAAAATAATTGTAGAAAACAATAAGCACAATATTACATAGGTGTTGTTTCCTTTCATTTGTATTGAATATTCCTATACATGGTGGATATAGTGGAAGACCAAGAACCTTGGTCCAAAGTAGAATAACTCATTATTATTTTTATAATTACCAAAATTTATTTTTGTTTGTGCATACCTTAACGGGCATCATCATTCAGGCAATCTTTGGATAGCAAAGTCTAATAACTTTTATACATTTTTATTGTTTGAACAGAATTAGTTAACAGAAACTTTGAAAAAAAATAGTTTCAAGAATATGCCCGATATTACAAGCTATCTTGTGAAACAAAGTTGATAAAATTCATAAAGAATATGAGATAAAAAAAACTGCTTTATTTACTTGTAGGACAGGATAGCTAAAATTGAGCATTGAACCAGAAAAGATTGGCCGCTTAAGACACGAATTAATACAAGGCAAGTTTAATGTAAAAAATAATGATAAAATTATAATAAAAGCTTGTCGCGATAATTTCAATTTGTAATTGAAATTTCGTAATTAGATAGGCACCTACTAAACCTTAAGCAATTCATAATATTTGTAATTAAATAAAAGTGCCGTGAATGCTTAAAATGTGGAACTTTAACCTTGAATAACTTTTTTGCATACATAGGATTTATCGGGTTCGAAACTGATTGCAGTATCTAGTTGATTTGTTAAAATGTTTCTTAATTTAAATTTCATCTGACTGAATACGTAGATTTCTTCTAGGCATCGCGACAAGCTTTTATTATAATTTCAATTCTGTAAAGTCATAAATGAATGTGGTTAATGTGATTTAAAATTTTATTTTGATCTTTTTAGGGCACGTGAATAAAAACTTGTTTCAAAAGTTTTTTATAATTATTTCATTTTATTTTTTTATTTTCAATCGATAGTTATCGATCGATAACAAAGTCCATCTATAAAACGGAGAGTCCTTCAACAGAAAAAGAGTAGGTACCTACTCCTCCGCACACCTTATAGAAGAATTAGCTTATTATATTTCTGTCTTTTCATTTCATTGATGCGTCATTATTACATGGCCAAGTCCCAGTTTATATCGAACAGTCTAATTCTTCTATCAGGAGGCCTTTGGCGTTTCAAGTTAACGCTTTCATTGACAAGTTTTTCATTTCGTTACAATCTCTCTTTCTCTAACCTTCTTTTCATTTGTGTTGATGATTCTTTATTTTCCATAGTGTTTCCACGAGTACCGAAGAAATATTTGTCAACCCTCCCTTCGTTTAGCAGGGTAAGAGCTAATATACAATAGGGTGTACTCCGGTGCTCTGAGGTGGTACGTTCACGACATCATTTCACACCCTGATGCCACTCAGTCCTCGGCATTTGGGTGGTAATTTGGTGAAAGATGCGCCACCTTTTCCAGCTTAGAACTTACTCGTGCCTGACGAAACACCGTTCCGGGTTCGATTTTGGAGTTTTCCTTCTCCTAGACGGATCGCAGACCAATGCTAGTGACGCCCATCTCACCAAATTACACAAGTCATGGTATGCCTCTTATGCCTGTTGCTCACATTGCGTGATGGACCCTCTTACTCTGGGAACTTAGAGGGTGGTAGATAATAATATTTTTTACAATGTAAATAAATATGGGTTCTTACAGCCTACTACACCATTTATTGTCTTCTTTTAGAGGCGGAAGTAGGTACTTAAAGTTGAGAGCTTAATTTAATTTTTTTCTAGAAATATATTTTTTATTGAAGCCAATCCTGGATGTGGCATCTATTTCATGGTGGGTCTAGCAAATACCTATCATAAACGAATGCGTATACAAAATTTTGTGTCCCTGCTATTTACCGTTGCTATTTACCGGGATCTCTCGTACGGAGCCGATCCTAGCAGCAGCATCAGGTCACGTTCATGATGCAGCATGCAAAATTTCAGGTCAATCGGCTACCGGCAAGTGGGTAAAATTTAACTTGTGCAAGATTTGTTAACATACATACAAGTCAAGTTAAATAAAAGCTTTTAATAATAAAAAATGCAATACAATAAATTTTATAGATTTTTCGAAAAGTCGATAAGAAACAATCATTGTTTACGGATATCTTTATTTCTTTGAGGAAAGATTAAATAATCAGTTACTCTCAGTTGAATACGAAAAATATGTTGATTGAATCAGATAAAATATAAGAATATAATGTGTATACCCTTCATCAGTCTTAGAAACTAGAATTCTATTACTGAGAAATCACGTTAACAAAATAATAATTCATGATATATGATTGGATTGGCCGATACTTGATGAAAATTCATACATAACTAACGCATTCAAAAAAAAAAACTTTATTGTGAGATTTTCACTAAACGATTTAACAAAAACGCAATACGGATTTTGCCATAGAATGGGTTCTTCTGGCATGTCATTACTAACTAATTACACATAGTCAGTGCTAAATATACCTTATTCTACAATTTGAAGTATTTATATTTCAAGTACCTGATTTTCACCTAAGTTTGTAATGAATTGAATTACCTGAGCTCCACATTTGAAAAAATATTTAGTAATGTCGAGTTATTCAATTCTTATTGATCATTCAGTAAATTACCCAAATTCCTGAATTTGTTGATAACTAAACATTCTAAAAGATTGAGTTTCAAACTCTTTTCTTCTAAATGTAACACATCGTATTCATTATTAAACATGCTAAAAGGTGGTTTGCAAACGTGGAATTGTATTTTCTATTTACAAAACTACTTCTATGCTCTTTAATTCTTTGGGAAGATGTCCTCCCTGTTTCGCCAAGAACCACAAGTCAGCTTGTATACTCCTGATTTATCCGAAACCGAAGTTTTGTCTTCATTGTATTTAATGAATTTCCTTAGACTATTATTCGTTCTGTAAGCTACGTTTACGCATTCTTTATTCAAAAAACGGGCAATATTTTGGTTGGTTCACCCAAATATGACAATGTCCTATAACAGACGTTATCGCATCTTGAATTTGGGTAAAAAAATATTTAGATTTACTATCTCAAAATTATTTTTAGTTTGACGAAAAATTCTATTGATGCAATGAAGGACTTATAATAGGGAATCCTTTGAGTCCTTTGCTGGCTGAAATTTTCATGGATAGCATAGAGTATAAAATCCAAAATGGTCACTTAGAATTTCTTGTACTGGTATAGATATGTAGGTGATATCTTAGTCTGTTTTACTGGTACAAATAGGCAATTAGGCAAGTTCATTGAATATGTCAATTTCATCCACCCGTCAGTAAAATTCACCACTGAGAGGGACATAAATAATTTAAAAAATTACCTTGATTTAATCGATACAAAAAATAACAAAAAACATGAAATTGCAATTTTCCACAAACCGTCGTACACGGACATTCCCATACATAATTCCTCCACATAGAAGTAGTTCTGTAAATAGAAAGAGCAATTCCACATTTGCAAACCACCTTCAAGCAGAAGGACACGAGTTCCATCATGAATACGATATGTTACATCTAGAAGAGAAGAGTTTGAAACTATCTTTTAGGTTGTTTATATTCAGGAATTCGGGTAATTTACTGAATGATCAATTAGTCACTAAATATTTTTTCAAATGTGGAAAATGGTAATTTAATTAATTTCAAACTTTGGTACAAATCAGGTACTTGAAATGTAAGTACTTCAAATTGTAAAATAAGATATATTTAGCATCGAATATGTAGAATCAGTTATTGAAGACACGCCCGAAGAAGTCATTGTATGGCGAAACACGTGTTGCGTTTTTGTAAGATTGTCTAGTGATTTTTTTTTCCAACAAAAGAGTTTATAAGAATGATTCTCAATAAATTATTTATTGGGATAAAAATAGAGAAAAGTGCTTGATGATACCCCAATCCAGATCCCTTTCATAAGATAGAAATTACTGACACATACTTCATGATATTCATACATTTTTTACGAACAGAGGAAAGGTGTCTTAGGCGACAATGAAATATAAATGAAAAATTTGTGTAGCAAGCAAATGCATAGTTTTTTGAGTAACAAAAAATACAGTCCAATATTTTTTGTTGCAAATGCATACTCGTAGCTGCACAGTCACTACAGAGTACCTAATAAGTGCGCTAACAGTACACAACCTCAAAACTAATGAAAAGCTTAACTGGAACCACTGGCGTAGAATAACTCCAAAACAAGCATATTTCTCGAACAACAGAACTACGATACCATTTTCGATGCGCGTTTCACCAACCAAGTTGGCACTTCAGGAGGTAAAATGAACAACAGACTGTAGTTTTTATGGTGACAAGGTGTCCAGAAGTCAAAATATTTTATTTTTCTTTTCGCCCTGAAAAGTCGTTATTGGATTTTATTTGCTATGAATATCTAATTGTTAACAACTCCTTTTCAGAGAGAGACCATCAAAACTTGAATTCGCAGCAGAATGGTGTCATAACTTGCAAAATTATTTGAGGTTACCAACAACGAAATAGATCGGTCAGTACTGTCTAACGAAGTGAAAACAAAGTGTCATTCATAGCATAAATTGCCTGTTCATATTTCTCAAAGGAATAGTCTCTTTTTTGATGAACCCTCTCCTTCTCGGAGAGGATTCATCATAATTTGAATTTTCAACTGAATGGTGTCATCATGCAAAATTATTTGTGTTTACCAACAAAATAAACTGGTTAGTATCGCCAAACAAATTGAAAAGAAAGTGTTATTTGTAGCAAACATCGGTTGTTTCTTGATGGATTATTTGTATTGACTATCTAACTACTATCAACTCCTTCTTGGAAAAAGATCATCATAACTTGAATTCGCAACTGAATGGTATCATATCTTGCAAAATCATTTGAGGTTACAACAAGGAAATAGACCGGTTAGTATTGCCAAACGAAGTGAACGCAAACTGCCATTAATAGCATAAATTGCCTGTCCATATTTCTCGAAGGAATAGTCTCTATTGGATTATTTGGTATGAATATCGAACTAATATCAACTCCTCGGAGAGAGATCATCATAATTTGAATTAGCAACTGAATGGTGTCATATCTTGTAAAATTATTTGAGGTTACCAACAACAAAATAAATCGGTCAGTATTGCCAAACAAAGCAAAAACAAAGTGTCATTATTAGCAAAGATCGGCTGTGCATTTTTCAAAAGAATAGTCTCTTAAGAGCCGTATGAACCGAACTGTCTCACAAATGTCACATCTACAATAACTTAACAAATCAAATACAAGAAACATATTCATATCGGAAAGAACTGTCATTTTATCGAATATTCTATGTAACTGAACAGTAAAATTGAAATATCTGGCGTAGAGAGAACAGAAAAAATTATCAGAAACACAACGAAACTCTTTTATCAACGTACACACTAACCAAGAGATCTGACTTGGTCTGTTTCATCCAAAAGAATTTGCTCCAGTGAAAAGACGATTTATAGCCTTTGGGTTATTATGCATTAAAATCAAAAATGTTTTGGTTTTAAACGTTTCTATTGCTACTGCAGCAGACGTCATAAGTGGTATATGCATAAATTTCAAAATCTATAGCTTCTTTGAAAAATAATATATTTCCAGTTCAGCACTGAAACGATGCAGGTAAAAATTTTTTTGTTAGTCAATACAATTATATTCAACATCTTCTTCGAGTTTATATCTTACTATTCCTGACTTGAGGAAATACATACCATTTTCTTATATCCTATTTTAGTCCTACCTACTTTCACGTCTGCGAAACTATTTTATTTTGAGTCTGACCCTCCGAAGATACGTTATCTTTATGTTCTTCACTGTGGCTATATTTCAAGATTTCTGACAGTTTAGGTGGTAGTTTGGGATCATAAGCTATTCCAAATGGACGAAGGTGGTACAAAAGATATTCCATTGTATACATCATATCTGGTTTCATATAATGAAATGAGACTGCATTATCAGAGCAGCAATCCATACCCTGGAAAAGATAATTCTAAAATAATTTTTGTTTCTTTACAATCTTTAAATTACTAATTACTGAGCTTTTCACTTTTGCATTCACATATAACGAATAGAGGAAAGGAAAATTTGACAAATTCCAGTAAGAACTCTAAAACAAAATATGTAGACTATTCGTTAATTATTTTTCGAATACAAACCTGAAAAGTGATATTTGGGTAATTATGTATTCGTGGGAAAAAGTAGTTCTTTCAGAAAGGCTTTTTCTTTGGATTCGTTTTGGAAAGACAATCTGTTTATCAAACATTTTTTCATAGTTCTCACTAATATTTGCGCTTTTTTGATCCTTTCAACAGGGAATTGATAAAATGGACAAAAATTAGCTTGTTATAGATGAATGTTGAATTGAAATATCATATAATGATAACACTTCCAAAATACAAATCATGAAGTTATGAAACAACAAAAATTAATTGGTGCTCCGGGACGACTTCATTGATTGCAGTGGCACATTTGTTTTTTCAGCTGCAGGAAAACCCGAAAAAACCTGCAGCACCACATCATCTGAAAATCTTGATCTGCCAATGTCCTCTCCCTTATATAGCGAAATGTAGGGTGTCTCCAGAGGCTCCAATAAATTCAATACATCGTCAGAACACTATCGTCAAACTTGAACCAGTCCGTTTCGTATTTGGCCAAGGCGTAATAATGACCAGATTCAATGCCAGAACCACAGTGAACAATGACTGCATGAAGATTATAACAGTGGTCTGCTAGATTGAAGTGTTCATCAATTTCGAACCTTCGTTAAGAGTTTGGTGCTTCCGTCACTTGTGACTTCAAATACAATTCATAAGATACAACTTTTTTTCCTTTATTCTTTCTTAATTGACAATCCTAAAAATTGCATTGAAAGTTGTCGTAGCACTTCAGCAATAAAACTATATAAAAATACATAATACATACACCTAAATAAAAAATTCAACAATTTAAAACGATTATATACATTCATTCATTGAGATAGTCAGCAACTGAATACTAACATTTTTCCAACTGAAACTGTTTCAATAATTTTTTGAAAACATGTAAACTTTCCTTTCCTTTTATTTGAGGTGGAAGGTTATTGAATTATCCAGCTCCCATGCTATTTGGAGATTGATTTACTTTCTCGTATGATAATTATGCACGTTATCATTAAGTGTGAATTTATTTTTGTTTCGGAAAACATACATACATGCTTCACATATATAAACACATGGTGTTGTCAATATACCTAAGTTTGGAAACAATTGTCTACATGACAACTGACTGTTTTCTGGTTATTGACTGTTTTCTGGTTAAAAGATTACGCATGTTCCTGACTAAGTAATTCATTGAGTGAGGCTTGGCAATAATATGTCCACATTGTGCCTTCCAGTCAAGGTGCTCATTAATATAAAGCCCTTGAAATTTCATTGTTCCTTTATTAGACCTTGAGAAGGGCCTGTCATTCACTTCGATTTCTTTTGTGTTACATGCTTTCTGTTTGTTATGAAATCTATATAACGTTGTCTTATCAACATTCAAATACAAGTCGATTTCATTGAAATAGTATTTTTTTTATTTTCATTACATCAGTGCCCACCTCTTTTATTTCCGATGTTGTAGGAGCTGATATTGTCAGTGAAAAATCATCTGCATATGCAGTGTACTTTCCTGAGTTGATATTCTAATCTATATCTGTCACATATAATATAAATAGCACAGGCCCTAATATTGACCCCTGAGGAACACCTGTCTCAATAGTTATCAGTTGTGAGTTGACCTTCTGAGTCTTGCTGCCATTTTTTTGAGCCATACTAACATACTGTGTACAATTTTCTGTGAATGTTGATATCCAAGTATCCGCTACCCCTCTAATACCAAATCTTTCCAGTTTTGCTAGCTCAGCGTGGTTCACACAATGGAAAGCCCTGCTCAAGGCACAAAATACTGTAGCTGGACTTTCACCTCCTTCAACATGTTCTACCACTGTGCTATAAAAGGAAAATAAAGCCGTTATCGTCGACCTTGAAATCACCATTTTATTCAATGAGCAGAATTGATATAATCATTTTGACAAGATTCGAAAACTTTTTTTTGACAAAAAGACACATATCATGACAACGTTTATTATTGAGAGTATTGAGCTGCCTCCTCAATGAGAACGCCATATTAGCTTCAGAATGACGTCATTTTATATTTCATTCCGCTCTTTGAATGCTATCATTTGATTTCCACGTGATATGAAGTTTTTTCTATAATAGTATCTGATGAACAATGGTTGAGATAAAAATAATAATAATAATACTTACGATTTATTTTCCGAAGAAACATACAAGAAACAACAGTGACAAGTGACAACCGCATATCGATATCTATCATCGTTTCTGAGATACAGCATGTTTTTCAAAAATGTGCATTTTCGAGAAGTTGCTGTAACTTTTTTCCAATAAAAAACTTCTTGTTTCTATGAAAACATTTTCGAAGCTTTTTGTTACGTAGAATTCAATAGAGTAAAAAACTTTTTTAAATGAGATATAAATTAATGGAAAACTCTTTTTTATGGAACTATCTATATATTCCTGCATATAGAGCTTAATATAACCTTTCCATAACTGTAGCACACTTAATGTTATGCTATTGTCATCTTTGAAAAACATATTTTTTAGATATTTCATGTATGAAATGCACACTTTGATCAAATAGGCTTTGGACGGCGCGGCGATAAAACTGAAAAAAATTGTTCAGTAGTAGCTGAGAAAACTTTTGAGAAATATTTCCACGGCAATAATTAAAATGCATAGTTAACAATAAAACTGATAACAATTTATATTACACTAGCTATTACCCGCGGCTTCGCCTGCGTATGATTTGGTAACAAACAATAAATAATAAATGAAGCTCCAACAATAATAATAATAATGATGGAGAACAAACAATGAAATATATTTTTGAAAAATGAGAATTGAAACTTTTTATGTTCTTACCACTTTTATTTGTAACTAATGTTACTGCAGTTATACATTAGATATAGAGTTTGAAGTATAAATCGTTCAAAATATCCTGGTTTGAGTTGATGTACTCTTCTGATCCTGTATGGCTTCAAATGTGTTTTTTCTAAATCCTCCTAAC
>WOGO01000012.1:0-44973 GCA_015342085.1 Leptinotarsa defecta
CACAAGTTTCTCAACTTCTGAGAGTTGTCGTTCGTATGGGGGCGGCAGCTGATTAACGGAAAAACAGATTTTAAACAGATTTTAAACAGAGCTGAGTATTTTAAATTTAACGTACGTTGACAATTGAATTTGTAGAGATCAAATCGTAAGGTGTAGTTTATGAAATTACTATGGATCTTCATCAAGTAACAGCTGAATCAATCAGAAAAATAGTAGCCGAAAAACCTAACTGGTACAAAATTTACCTATGAATAAATGAATATATCAAAGATGGTTTGCAATTGTTTAAGTAATGTATCAAATAATTCAAATATCATTTTTCAGTTGTAAATTTATCAAAACTGTGTATGCAATTCATAAGGATTCACACGATAATTATGAAAAGAGATACATTTCCAACGAACGAGATTTATTTCACTTCAATCTAATAAAAAAATAATCAATTCAAACATCTCCAATTACGACTTAATTTTCATGACTCGAAGGAAAACCAACAACAATTAAGGAACTGCCTCGTAAACTGTTTTTATTTAGGCTGAAAAAAGTCATTAGGTGATTCGTTTTACTACATTTTCTCGACCTTTGTAATAAATCGACGATGTAGACGCTGATGAAAATGGCCGATAAAACGATAAATTATAGTGTGGAACTTCCTAAATGTATTGATCTCGATTCTTTCACGTCCTTTTTATTGACCATTGAGCTCCAGTCAAGGCTGAAAAGCCTTAATTTATCAAGAAAGTGTATATAGGTATCGACCCAGGAAATTTCATGCATATTTTTCTTCTTGGCATTTTACATTATCTCTCTTGAAAAATTTCGCAGTTCATAAGATGTTATCTGAAGGTCAGATGGGGTGAATCAGATTTCATAAGAAAATTTCGGCTGATTCATTCTTAGGGGGATTATTTTTCATGGAGAGTAGACTAGCACAATTTATTAACGAAAGAGAAACCTGGAAGATTATTTTTACAGTGACGGTTTTTAAAATTTCTAGTGAGTGAGAAACAAATATTTCATTTTATGGCATTTTTTTCAATGACATTTTACAGAAAGTATATTTTAGTCGATTTTGAAAAAATATGAGCAGATGACCAAATATCTCAACTTTGAATCACATAGTGCTGAGGTTTACAAAATTTTCATAATAAATTTAATATGACCATAAATATTTATGTGAAACTCAATACGAGGCGTTAATGTGGTCTCAGATGAAATTCATGAAGCCCAAGGGAAAATATCAAAAGATAATTCACTAGGGAAGTAGAATGAATTTTGGAGACACTCAAGCAGATTAAACATTTGGCAAAAATAGATACAAAAAAAACTAATCAATAGAGTTTATTCTATGATTTTTACTATAAGGGTTTTACAAAACCGCTATACAATAGCTTCTTCAAGCACAAGCAAACAAGCAATAGTTTCTTCAAGCATAAGTAAACAAGCAAGTTATGCTTGAAGAAGCTATTGTATAGCGAAACACGTGACGCTGTTTTTGTAAAACTCTTATAGTGAAAATCATAGAATAAACTCTATTGACTAGTTTTTTAAATATGGATATTCATCAAGTATCGGCCAGTTTCATTCAATTAAAAATAGATACTGAATGGAAAAAAATCATTCATTACGTTCATTATTTATTAATATCATTGCAAAAGCACCAAGTGCGTCGCGATACTCAGAAGTTTAAAATTAATGGCACAATTCTCGAGCTACTTCCACTTCAGTCGACAAACGCCATTGCATGATCCCATTTCTTTAGTATTGTATCTTAAAAACATGAAAATAAGAAAGGAACTTACCAAACTCAACTGAAAGAGGAATTTGTGAGTACCAAAAAGTTTCTTGGAAAATCTATCTTGAATATTCAGCAATGTCAGCAATCGGCAATAAGGTTTACGGAAGAGAGATCAGCATGCAACCTTTTTGCACATGCCTTGTACTTTTGGCAAAACGCAAGAAAGAAACTTGGAGAGTCTCGAGCTGTTTTTCCTATTTGAAAGTCTGAACGCCAGGTAATAATTCTGATCATAATATCAGGGCATACACTAGCTGCGTCGTTTAATTTATTGGGTGTCGAATTGGTTTCTAACATGTCTCAACACAAGCATGTTACTGGAAGGGCAAATTCGGCTCCTCAGAAACTTGGACCACTATTTCAAACTAGAAAGTTGTAAATATCTTCATGAAACCTCATGAGACCTCATATATATGAAACTCAAACCTCAAGTATAACATCAGAGAGATAGATTCATGTACCTGATTGGAAACTGAAATATCATAAGCACCTTGAGAGCCTGAAACATCTAGGGAAGGTTGGGACTAATCTATTTCTTATAAAAATTTTCATGGAGAATATTCGATCGACTCCAATGATCGTGGTACCAATATTTGAATGTTGAATGAAAAATACCCGGTATATTTTCTCAACAATTCGAAGGCGAATGATATGGGGGAAAATTCTAACATAAATCTTCCGAAGTTATTGAAAGAAAAATATAGCGACGGAATTCGTTGTTAGTTGAGTTGATATATCTCTCAGAGACACTATATTAAGTTGTTGAATTCCGAATTACAGTGTTACCCCGAGGGCAAACCCTCTTCATCCTTGTTTACCCAATTCCACATTGTACACAACTTATCCTCAGGGGAGCATAATTTGCTGGTCGAACTTAAGGGATATCTGAGGCTAATGAATGGAATCCACGTATACAGTGGATAATAGATATAGGACGCAAAATAGTTGAACCCAATGTCACAATCTTATAGCGAAAACGTTTTTATGGTTTTTCATTCTGCCAGAATCTAATTGAAAAGCTGCTAATTTCGGACATTTTCAAACTTATACGTATTGAATGAAACTGCAGTAACGTTAGTTGCAAATAAAAGTGGTAAAAAACATAGAAAGTTTCATTTTTCTTCTCTTCATTATGATTTCCTACCACGAAGTAACGGCTACATCCATCAATTTATTATCTGAAAATTATCTGATTCTGTGCTCTCTCATTTCTGAGATTTCTCGTTTTACGTTATGCCCCTCTGCACAACTTGATTTTCATGATCGTAATAAATACCAAACATGCGAATAAATAATTAGTTTGGTAAAAAGACATCCACTCAAGTTACACAAATTGGGGCAATTTTGAAACATTTTTAATTGGAAAATACATTTCTGTCGTGTATGCACATTCACATTTTTAATTACATCGCCTGAATATCTGTTTCGCATATTTATTCTACAATAAACTTCTTTTCAAGGCTAGATATGAAAGAAAATTTAGTTGTAAGTGGTCTTCTATTTGAGTGCAGATAATAGACGGTGATGACGACTCTACTTGAATAATGCAATCTGTAGAATTAATAAAAACTCAACTGGAAATATCGAAGATAAATGAGTCTTGACGTCAGTCCGTTAGAAAGTCAAGCTTTGACTTTATCCGTCTATTAAGTAACCTCTTTTGTCCCTGTGCAGATTTCAAGCAACAATATTTGATACCAGAGCTCAAACTCTGGTAACGTATTTGCTTTCTGAGTAATCCGTAATCATTGGTTAGTATTTCGACGTTTGGTTCACCAGTTTTCAGGAAAGCATGTCCCATGTCTAAGGGGTATCAGTAGAAACACAATAGCGGTGGTTGTAGAAACTCCAACCCACATTTATATTATATACTAGCTGACCCTGCGAACTTCGTTCCGTCTTAGAGGCAAAAAAAAGCACATTTTGGATTTTATTAATCAAGTATTTCAATTATTCTTTATTAGGTTACCCTCTTCAGTTAAGCACCTTGTGATACACGACACTTTTTGTTTTATTATCAGGCGCAAGTATAAACAACGCAGATGGTTTTCCGACGCGTAAACATGCCACATATAATTGATCATGTGAAAAACATTGATTTTCCAGATTCAGACCACAAACTTTCAAGGGTTGGCTTTGTGTTAATGGTCATGGCGAATGCAAGACGAATTGGAAATTGATGTCTTTTAAACTCAAACGGCATATCGGTTGAGATCATCGGGATCCTCGGAATGAGAACTTCTTCACCTTCGAATTTTTCTTTGAGTATCGTCGTGTAAATCACATTTTTAATCAATTTACAGTCATTTACCTTTTTTTGTTATTCCATGTCAGATACCATGTTTTGGCTACACCACGTTTTATAGTGACTTCTTGGTGACTTCACGGAAACGCGGAAAAGCTACTGTGATAGCGAAACATGTCGTGGTGTTTTTGAAAATGAAATAGTTAGAAGTAGATTGTGAAAAAATTAAACCCGGAAGTTTCAGAGCTTGTATGTTTAATATAAACTTCGCATCTTGGGTGAACTCTAAGATTGTTGATCATATCAACTTTGAAGTAAAAACCAGAAAAAACCTTTCCATCTCAAAAATATGGCTAGATTAAAAAATATCAATGATCTTCCGTGACAGTTCAATCGGTGCCATTGCTAAAAATATGTCATTACATGCAACTCTCACGTTATAGTTCATATAATTTGCGTTATCAGAAAGTATTCTCAGTCGTTAAAAATTCTATTATTGGTGACTGTATCTCATGTGAATTGCATGTTCCAGAGTCAGAATCGGCCAAACCTCTTCATTAACAATTACCACGAACGAAGTTGGAAAAATCACATTTCCCGGAACGAACGACAATTTCGTGTCTCACTACAATTTGTACAAGGGTTGAATGGTGTCAGTGACTGGAAGCGTTCAAGATTCAACATCACGACAAACCTTCCACAGAGATAGGATAATTCATGGCTGAAAATAACCTCAATGGAACAGTATATTCATTCATTCCATACAAAACATGGGAACTGAATAAATGAAATTATCGAAATTGGGGTTTTAACATTGTCTGCTGGGTGCGTGGAAAATTTTGTCTTTTTTTTGTCTCTTTAGCAGAAACTCTCGATTGAAAAATAAATGTCAGAGTGTATGGTCAAATATTCTGAGAACTTGTTTGGGAATTCTGTATTCTTGTAGAACATTCATACAAGAAACTTTTATCCAAAAAAATGTTACACCTCCTTGACATTTTCCATTGTGATGTAAATTGATGCCATTTAATATTTGAATTTAAACGGTAAAAATAATAACATGTTTTTTCATACCTACTATATAACTATAATTTATAACTATTTCTTCCCTTTCCAAGTAGTTTTTATTGTTCAACATATTTTCACTAAGTGTATGACTTTTGTGAAACTGTAGTGAAAAGTTCGCTACTATTATTATTACTCTTGCTGGAATCCAATCGAATATTGCCATGAAAGCATGCACTCAATCATCACTGGTGTTATTAGCAATTATTGTTGGCGTTTGATACACCAATCGATTGAAATACCGCTTCGGGTTACGAAAATAAATATTTCCTACCTTCGATGCTGCGCAGTCGATTGCAAAAATTGGTATTGATGGTGATTCAAATAATGGATGAAATAATGGAAACATGCATTCAAAAGTACGAAGTCTGAACACCCAATGAAAATACGACAGTCACAATTTGCAGAGTTGAAAATTCATTTTCGTGGATCATATTCTTCAGATATGTATGCTTTATTTCTCGAATATCAAGGAGAGTCGGTGATTCCAATACGAGCGGTACATATCAGAAACACTCGACGGACTGTGGCTATTCAGTACACCTCAAACTTCACTGTTCAAGAATTATTTCATTTGGAGAACTGCGTTCATATGGAATAAACTTCATGAGAACGTTTTTCCAAAGGAATGTAATCTTTAGCGATTCAAATCCAACGTGAATCGCTACTTTCACACAGGCGCCGCTTTCAGAGCGCCTCAGGGATTTTTCTGTAGTGTTTGTGTTTTGTTCTTGAAAAATAACGAAAAAATGAAATGAAATATATTCAAATGTGACACGTGTTCCAATCTCAATATCTTCTTGTAGTAATTTTGCTACCATACAAGCGTTTTGTGTGGTTTGAGAGGCATACTAAAAACCATATAAACTCATTTGAAACATTTCGTTGATGATATATTTTGATAACATTGAATTTCAAAAATCTTAATTTATATGGAGAGAATAACAAATAGTCTACTCATTTATAAGTGAATCAGTGAAATCTTAATGAAGATGTATTCAGTTCTCAAATGAACATATATCAGATGAAAATAATAACCTATTTCCCATGAATTTCATGTCATTTGTTTCAACCCTTTGGTGTGGTGAATCCGCTTACATATCTTCTGTCACTCGCGTTTAGCAAATGTTTAACAACTAATGGTTGTTTTGGTTATAGACAACAGACACTCTGATACATCTATTGATGGGTTGTCGCAATGTATCATACTAGACAGACAAGTGATACATAATACAATGATCAGGTAATGCGGTCAGTATTAACCACTAGTTGTTGAGGGGCAACGAGATGAATTTTCTTTCACAGTGTCAATGTAATACAGAGTTCATATTAATAACCCATAGTGTTTCGGAAACGTTTTTGTCCAGTCTATAACACAACTCCTTTTCATCACCAACGCAATGAAAATGAGACTAAATTTATCTTCATTGTTGTGCATAACTCCATTCGAAACTTTTCTCAACTTTTATTAAAATCATATATAACCATTGCCTTCATTACAAAGAATACACGAGCGTTATTAAACATGCATTACGCTCTAACTAATTATATCATATGCAGTTTTAATGGTGTCATTATCAAATTACAACTAACTGCTAACATTTCATAATATACCTCGTACACTCATTACGAAAAATAAAATTATTTTCAACTATCATTTATTGTGAATGGAGTACTAACGAGGGTAGATAAACGTAGTGTTATGATTTCTGGATTCGCAAATGAATTCTAAAATTTTTGGATAACGTTTAATAGAAATTGAAGTTGATGAAAAATGTCATAAAATGTTACTGGAATCAAAAGACTACCGGCACCAAGTCCATCACATATTTCAATCAGAATGTAAAAACTTTATCACTGCATTATTATACCCAATTTGAGTGATTTGAATCTACTTGAAAACGTATGAAATGTACATTTAATTTGCTTCGAATGAACGCATTTAAGTCGCAGCAGCTGATACAAGGTTCATTTCCATAAAATCCATGAATATTCACAAATTTTCCGCTATGAAGAGACACTCGACGCCTTTTCTGTTTGCTTCATATTTGCGAGCACCTTTTGTTCTCTTGAAACTTCTAGGAAGTGAGTGAATTGTACTTCAATTATTGTTACATTCAGAAAGACAGTAAGAGACTTTGAAGTAATTGTTTTCTGAGTAGAGAATCATTAGCTTTAGAGATTCTGTGGAAGAGAGAAGTTGTTGAAGTTTCTAAGTTCTGAAAGTTCTGTTTCAAAGATTATGATTATGTTGAAACTATTTTGTGTTACTGACGGCACATGTGACCCATTTTTCCAAAAAATTTCACTGATATTTGAAATCATGTATTCAGATGGAACAGTGCGTTTAATATTTGAAGAATATCAACCAAACCGATATTCAATAAATTTATTTTGGGTGATCTGGACCATTTGTTACGATTTATGGTTAACCTTAAACAATCGCTTTTACCAAATACCAGAAGTCACTGTGAAACATTCCAAAACAGTCTCTTTGGAAGTTTCTGAAACATTATAGACCTTTAGAAGTAACAACAATAAACCATACACACAAACCTTCCCTCTGAATCATTCCGTTCAGTGGTGAAATTCTTATGAAATTCCATTCAACAGTTTTTGAGTTTTTTCGCATTCGGACAGACAGACGGGAACAGTGGGGGACTCTTTATGATAAGTATTGATGTAGGAAAGTCAAGTATGTCACATGTGGTCACAAGTGGTCATAGACATTCAAACATGATACTTTTTCACGGAAATGCAGAAAAACTAATCATAATATCTAATAAATCTAACAGGTACTATCCAAGGAATGTGTTTCTGCACAGCTTTCTCTGATATGCGGATAATTGTACCCAAAATCCGTTGATTTTCAAAAAATATCATATATATCTCTCTTTGTATTTCTAATAAATTCGAAGCAAAAGGTTCATCTTTTTCCTCATGAATGAATATTCGAATAAAATAACTTGTAGAAACCAATCTGGTTTACTTCACAACTGCACACATTTTTCCACTTCTATCGGTGAGGACATCAGAGTTAATCTCACTCTAAAGGAGAGGATCCAGAAGAAAAATTTGTGGAAACATTCTCTATCTTACATAAATATAAAATGATTCAACACTGAAAAATACTTTTCAAAATTTCGAAAGTGACCAACATAGAAAAGTATTTATATTCTACGAAAACAAATTCTCTGATCGAGTTTCACTAATTCTATATTTGGAACCCGTTATTATTCCACAGCATTAATTCAATATTAGAAGAAAAGTTCATCATAATCTTAACACTCACACATTGTTCTACATTGACGAAGCGAAATTGTCTCTCGTTAGTCATCGGAATTGAAACATATTCATATTTGTCTTTACGCATAAAGCAAGAAACCTTTGCAAAGATGGGGAATGCGAACAATAGACATTTATTTGCATATCCTCTTCTTGAGAGGGAAATTAGCGCGTTTGTAGAATGTCTGAGGTGCACGTATAATAATTAGTTTAGTAGATTCTAAGGAAACTTACACAATCCACGTTTTCCTGATTGAACGCAGGAATTCAGATGCATTTAATTGTTTCTATTCAAGACTATCATCATATAACGCGAAATGCGTAGTCATTTCATTTCCTGAAAGAGGCTCAAATTCCAAAACAGCAGGAAGATGTATTTTCTTCTGCAACATTTCGCTTAGTTTGATGTTGATTCATTATTTGTATGAGATTTATTCAGTACTGTTTATTCCTTATATATCGTTATTCAAGGATGCTGAACTTTGTTATTTGATGAACTTCTAATTTTCAGTAAACCCCTTGTAGGAACAATGTAGAAGTTTGACATTATTCCAGTAGAAATACTGTATGCACAAACTTGCGTGTCACCGAACACGGGACTGTAAATTTCAATAAATCGTTATGTCCAATTAACAATTGAATAAGGCAATTTTCAAGTGAACGTTCTTGATAACCAGAGGGTCAAGCAAGCTTTATAAGTACTAAACACGGAATAATAAAGTGTTTTTGAAAATAGATTGGCGTGCAAGTAATTTCATATTGAGTGCAGAGTAAACAAAAACCGAAATTGGAATCGAGATTTTGTCATGAAATTATAACTAACCCTCTAGATTTGTATCGGTTCTGTTATGATTTCACTAATAAAAATGGGTTGCTAAAAAGTTTGACATGAATATATAATTTGAAACTTTTTCAATGCGACTTCGTCATTTTGTTTCAATTATTACTGTGAAACATATAATTTACAATGACGTTCATTGGACTTTATATTATGTTTAATTTTGTATGTGGCTATTCTATCACTTTATATTTAATCTGAAACCGTCAGTGAGATACAAGTGGAGTATATGCTCATGCTGAGGAAAGAAAACTTTTGAAAAAGTATATGGATTAAAAAAAAAGTTGTTATTATTCATGAACAAAACTTTATTCGAAACGCAAGAATATTTCAATAATTTTGTCAAAACGCCTAGGATGTAGTAATGTAGAATAAGTTGAATTTTCATTGAACTCGTTCATTGCAATTGAAATCGATACAAATTATGGCCCACACAGAAACCTTTTTCCAAAATTTCCTTCCAAGAGTATTTCGCATGATTGGCGGAGGTGGATTGTCTGAAAGTCGCAAAGGCTGTTGTGATTAACCATGTTCAGACTGCAGGAGAAATTCCGTGACATCATTATATCAAGATATTCAATTTATTCCGTTGATTTCTTCATTGCTGTTTTGATTTCAGTTTTTTGTCTTTTTGATGTAAGTTATATAATGATAATCTGATTTGTATAAAAATTACAAAAACGCTCATATGTGCAGTGGAAAAGCTAGTTCCCGCAAGGCATACCGTACTCATTCTGGTAATAGTTTTGGTGCAAATTTCAAGAGAAAACTTTCATTATCCATCACAAAAAAGGTTTTCATAAAATATGTGAAGTGTTTGTGAGGTAATAGAGAAACGGATTTTCAACTTTTTTTTTAGCGACGATCAGAAAAAATCTGGCTGCTAGTTGTATATTATTGAAAGCTTTACTGTTCTATAATAGATTAGAAGAGGAAAGAGGCTATTTTATCATATATCTCGAAAATTCACAGCCTAAATGAAGATGTTTCAATCTACATAGAACATCAATAACTTTGACATTGTTTATCTCCAATGCAGATGCAGGTACGGATCTGCACACGACAGATATTATTTCAGCCAACAGACCGGAAATCATATTATATTCAGCTGATGATTGCATAACAGTAAAACTCCAGTTCAACCAAATATAATTTATCTCCGACATAAAAACTGTGACAATTTATAAATTAATGTTTTCACACATCAAATATTCCTGCCTAGGAGAAAATCAGTGATGTTATATTTTCCACTAGTTGGTCAGCTATGAAATATTGTACTCTATGTTGAAAAACTGCATGCTCAAAATTCATTATTAAAAAAAAGGTGTTTTTAATGAAACAATTTCATTTGAAACTGTAATGTTAAATATCTACCAAATCTAAATCAATCTGTGCCTAGAAAGGAAGTTTCATGAATATAATGGATCTGCAACTTCCAAAATACTATATTGAAGACCAATTTCAATATTAGAATATGGACACAACTGTCTAGTATTATTTTTTATTTTTTGGACCAAAACATATAACGCTCCCTTGGAAGACCTCAAAGATATATCTGATTTCAAATATATTGAAATAGAAATAATTACGTTCATTTTGAAGAAAAACTGAGAAATTTAAATTTAGAAAGTAAAGTTTCAATGAATTGATGGATGAAGCCGTTGTTAGGTACGTGGTAGGAGATCATCATCAATTAAGAAAAATAAAACTTTCAATGTTTTATACCGCTTTCATGTACGAGTGGTATGAAAACATAAAAAGTTATTTTTCTCAAAGTGGAGTTTATTTGCTTGAAAAAAACTTGCTTTCATATGAAAAAAAATTACTAAATTTTGATTATTTTCCTAAATACATTGAAATTATTTGACTCTGCATATAAAAACTTAGTATGTCATACTCGTTACTAGCAAAACTGTATAATAGGTTTATTTTTTGGTACGTTTCCCAAAAATTTCATTTTCTACCACGCACTTTCTCAAATTCACCACATGAATATTTTGGCTATTTCTCTTTTAATTTCAAGCATTGATTCAAACGACTCCACCGACAAAATCCCCAGTTAACCACAATTCTTTCTAGGAAAATTAATGGATTGCATTGAAGGTGACCACGAATCGAATTACACTAAACCTATAATCTTTCCAAAGCACACATCAACGCATATTTATTCACGGTATAGGGATGATTTGGCTTCATCCCAATTTTTTGATTCAATGTTTCCGTGTCTAACGAAGCCAGAAATGCAAACATTGGCTTTGCTATGGTTCGTACAAGCACGGCAAATTCCATAAAAGTACACGTTCATATCGGCGTTGGTGTGGAGAACACTGATTTCCGTTGGCGTTTCTCCAAATGCCGATTCGATTCACATGGGAGCTTGCTCGCTGAAACTTACAACAGGTGCATGATGTAATTTTTATTCACAACACAAGAAAGGATTGCAGTGGGAGTTCAAGTTACCATTCATTTTGCGCAGGAGGATGAGTGCAAACAGTTCCAGAGAAACAATTTTGAATTGGTTGGTATAAGGCATGTGAAAGTTTAGTATTATTTTGCTTTCGAGTCGAATTCTACATGTAGAAACTTCACGAATTTGTGAATATCTACCCTAAAATATTTACTTACCTTAAATCTAATTGCTCGTTTAGAATTATTTATTTCAAATTTTTGATCATTTATTGATTTCCATGGCTTCCAACAAATATTTTCTTCCCTTCATCACATGTGTGTAGGATTTTGATATTATATTTACTTATCTCCTGTTTTTATTCTTGCAGATCTGTTTTTCAGTTAACCAGCTGTCACACCCCTACAAACGATAACCCTCAGAAGTCTAAACTTATGCGAGCTAATGATTAACGAGGTCTTATCTTTTAACGTGTGACTCCTAACACATTGTTAGTACATTGTAGATTTTTTGTCCAAAACAGACGTGTTTACGGAGCCATAAGTCACAATTTCTACCGGTTTGGCCTGTATATATTGCAGAGCATACCCCATACTCTATTCTGTATATACCTGATTTTTTCAATCTATGGGGTTTGGGTTTTGCATTGAACAGAATTCTGTTTAAATTATTATTACTTATGGAAGCTGTTATTTTTTTTGTATTCAGAAGAGTAATTTTGAATATTTTCTGGAAGTTCACCTGAGTAATTATTGCTGCATCAATTACACAGGTAATTACTTTCTTCAATAAATCTTCGAGGGTTTTGGTGGTGTGTCTCAATCATTTTTTGGTGGAGACTCAATCATTTTGGACCCACCTACCTATACCTGAAATTTGAAAAAAGTCTATCAACAAAGTCGTACCAACCATTCCTCCGGTAATAATAAAGTGTTCAAAAAGTAATTCTTGTCTGAAAGAAGGAAATACCACTCATATACTAGGCCGTACAATTTTATACTAAAAAAACTTCATCCTAAAAAAATGATCGACTCTGTCATTACATGGAGCCGTTAAATAAATCCTGAAGTGCTGCATTACTTCAATGTCTTGCGAGTTCATTAGGGGAAACCTAGATTTGTTCAGTGGAACAAATACGGAAAAGGAGTACTTCGTTAAGATCTTCTTTCAGAAATAATGTTCCGCCATCAAGGGAAATATAAAACGACGTGATGTCGCGCAGTAACTTCTTGCTTGTTTGTCAGCGTTATTTTTCAACAAGAATCACAAAAATAAATGGGAAATAAGAAACCCTAGAGCGATTTGTCTGGTAATGCTATCACTTTATTTAGGAAATAGTAGTGATGTATACACAGTAGAAGTTCAAATTACCGAGTTTCAGACAGGCGGCTTCCATTCAGGAAAATGAAAAGAAAAAAATAAATTGTTGAATGAAGAATTGTGGGTATTTTTGTTAATATAATACAATGCCAAACAACATATTCAAATGAAAATGATGAATCATCAACCTGTGAGGATGTCCATTTATAATTATGTAATTGTATTTTTTATATGCATTTATATGAATGAACATGCATTCATATTAATATTTATCCAATCATTCATATAACAATTCCGAGGGTTAGAGAAGAATAGAAAGAGAAAAATCAGAAAGGTAAGTTACCGCGAAACGATCTTAATAACTATATATTGATAATCAGCTAGCGTGTATATAACAAAATAATAAACAGACCAGTTAATCATGATTAGCGATTCTCCATGTAGAAAGAGTATATGCGATGGAAGAACTGCAATATAAATTTATCTTTCCACCAAAAAACCGCGAACTCTATGATAATACGATGTATGCTCATTTGTGCGCTGCAGCTGAATATCAAATTCCAAGTGTTGTTATGAATGATAGTTTGCCTCCGAAGTTGGCAAACTTTGGCAAAGTTTATCTCTGGAAATATTCCGCTTCATGAAACAATGAAGATCCAGAAAGTGGCAGTTTATTAGCGTAACCAAAAACAAAATGATAATACAAATAATATATTATCCGATGCTTGACATGGTAGCTTTCGTCATTTATTCACAAACAAAGGCTAAAAACCGAGTGACACTAATTTACTGTTTTGTACCGTTCAAAAGTTCTTTATTTATAAATAATCATTCGATATCTTACATACCGTGTTATACGTTAATGTAGTTGGAATGAATCATTTTATGGAAAAAGAAGCTTGAAATGTTCTTTACCAATATCATTTGTAAATAACTATAATGCTGTTTCGTTCTACAAGGATATTTCCAAACTAATACAATGAACTGTTTATTGTATTAGTTTGAAAATGTCCTTTCAGGACGAAAGTGCAGTAACGTTAGTTATCAATAAAAGTGGTAAAAAACAAAGTTTTATTTCTCATTTTTCATGATGATATTCTGAGTGGGACATATTGCTTCCATCCAATACTTACGAAAGCTATATGTACTATTTTCTCGGGCATACGGTTGAAATTTACATCAACCGTCCCTCCAAATGGAAGCAGTAAATACAAGTATGCATCGGAACCCTTCGTGGCCGTGTTGGTCTCTACCACACAATGCGAATAGATTGGAGCAATGCAGATTTATTCGCGCATATTTTTCATTTTCCGGAAAAGAAAGTAACAGTTTCCGTTGGTGTTCGACTTTCCGACCTCAATATCCGGTCGGCGTGGTATTTGAAAGCCTCGCCGGTCCTATTTCCACTTTATTAGGAAGTTTTCCTCTCGGCGAGGGTTCATATTACACATGAAATACTAACAAGGTTTGAAAAGATTTTCATGTAGGGAAATTGTCAGGGGTGAGTGCTTTTTATGTGATGGGTCATACAACATGTTTTTGGAATATAAAAGAGGACCAAGGTACGAGGTTGGAATTACATCATTCTTTCATTCTGCAAAGTGTGACGTGATTTGTAATGTTTGGACGAATGGCTCACTTTCGGAGAGAAATGGAAGATATATACACAAAATGTTTGATCATGTTGTGTAGGTTTTCACAGTTGGTGTATGAAAGATTACTTGCTATTTCAGAGTTTATTAGCTGAAGTACAATGAATAGAGAGCAGAAGAGAAGAATTCACTTGTGAAAGGTCCGGTAATTCAGCATTTCTGAAATATTATCTGAGAGTTATTACAAATGATGTTGAAAATATATGTTTTCAACTGTAAACTTCTCAAACAAATGCTAGAATCAAATTTTGGTTGATATAATTTCGAGTGGAACTGATAGATCTTAGTGTGATCACACTGAGTATGTGAAATGGAAAACATAAATGTTTACTGCATTTCTGAATTAGTCTCATTACGAAACTAACTAATGAACTATCCGACAAAGTTTCAACCGAAAATAGGTACAGTTGAATAGACCAGCTCTTTAACATTTTTGGCACAACTTTTGAATCACTCGTTATATACTCATACATTTCTTCATTTTTGGAAACTATCATTCTTACAAAATTCGTGTATTCTTTATTATAGGTTTGGTTCACCAGCAAGTTCTTCCGCCATTATTTCAAATATACGCGCTTTCGCCATTATTTCAAATATAAGCGCTTTCGCCATTATTTCAAATATAAGCGCTTTCACCATTATTTCAAATACAAGATCTTTCGCCAAAATCGCTTCAACGATCCTTCGCCATTATTCCAAATACGTATCCATTCGCCAAAATTTTAACAGTGGACACTTCCGCCATTATTTTGCATAAACACCTTCGCCAAACTGTCAAATTGGACCCGATTTGCTTCGTTTTGGAGGAAGGAATCGAAAGTATCAGCCCCAGAAATGAAATTTAGGAACTCAAATTACATATTTTTTTCCAAAAACTACACCTCAACGATTTGATCTCCACGAACTTAAATTGAAAAATATATCACAACATGTTTCGTTAAGACAATAGCTTTTTCAAGTGATTTCAATTGGACAAATCATTTATATTTCCGAACATCAGCTGCAGAGCATATGTCAATAATGATCTGTAGCGAATTTTCTCTTGGAGTGCTCAGTCTGATCTGGCTTATTTTCGCTTTTCTCCAGTTTTTTCATATCAATTCACAGAGTTTGAATTCAATTATTCATTCGCCTTTTGTAATTGCTAGTAAATCAAAATAATACTACAAATCTGTTTTTCCGTTAATCAGCTGACGCCTTCATACGAACGACAACTCTCAGAAGTTGAGAAACGTGTGCAAGCTATGGACTAATGAGGTCTTACCTTTTAACGTGTGATTCCTAACACATATGAATGAATCAATGAAAGCTGCTGGAAATACTGTTTCAGAGTGACTACTACTAAAATCCCAATGGAAAATTTATGTAAATCCATTCAACGTGGAATGGAACAATACATAATAATACAAATTCGTAAAGATGAAATAAAATTAATTTCTAGTTATGCGATTTCACTGTAACGTTGCGTGTAAATTGAATCCTTGATGATGAAATACGCATTCATTCAACGTAGAAACGGAGAACACACTATTCTGTGTTATATAATACCCTCGGTATGGTATTGTACGAAACTTTTCTCTTCCAACGAGGAAAGTGAAAAGATAAAGAAGAAAATGGTTTTTATTGTTCGAACCTATTCAAACAAATGAATAGAAAAATATTGCGTCATATTTATCAATAAATATGAAGACATTGAGGCTGTGAGAAAACTTCAAAGGTAGGCACAATATCAGAGAGCACACAAAAAAATGTAGATACAGAATGAAAACATTTGTATAAAATGTATCACTGTAATCAATTCATTATAAAAAGTGAGTCCTGATATGCACATTATTGAATTTTGAATTATATCCATGTGACATTTGGTTAAGTTTGGTAAATTAATATTCACAACATTGATGTAACAAACTAATCAGATGTGTTCATGATCTGTATGAACTCGCCTGATGAAGATAGTGTATAGCGAAACACGTGTTACGTTTTGTAGACTGTTCAGTCTACTATAATGAGTGTCTACTTAAATAAGTGAAATCCATTGAATTTTTAGCATTTTTCAGAAAACATATGGAGGGCATTTCAGAGCTTTGTATCTTCTATACAAGTGGAATGATTTTCAGAAGCAAATGAGTAGTTGAAAGGAAATCCAAATGAGTTTTTCATTACAATCAGAAAGTTCGGGAGACTCGTAAGGTTTTGCTATAGAAATATTATCAGAGACATAGCCTAGAGAGTCTAGAGCTGAAAAAGTTTCAATTTCAAAAAGTAAAACTCTTGATCTTTCTCAAGAAAAAGACGTTTTGCCAAAGGTAATTATTATTTCATATGAACCAAAATTCTCTATAATGATTTGATAGTTTTCTCGAGAAAATCAACATGGAATTAGTCTTAGGAAGAACTTGTTTATATTTGTTAAAGCACTGTAACACTAAACAGGCTAAAAATACTCATTTGAAAAAAATACGTCTTACATTCTAATTTAGGAGAATAGACTTTCGAAAGCCTGGAAAGATTACAGTTTATCATGGGAGCTACGAAAAGGATAATAGACTTATTTAAAATAGCCTATTGTTCATTCTTTTGTGATTTGCACATAAATTGACGGTAATTAGATGGACTCAACATGACTTGTGAACCAAATTATGCATAATATTTACATAACAACTGGCAAGAAAAAAAATCGATAATTTGAAGAAAGGTAACCTGAAGTAGTAAGTTAAGTTCTTATCCAAATTTGTTAGATGTAAACTATGTCGAAGTGATTGCTGGTGCGTGGAGGTATTTCTGTTGAAACGAGATTAAGATTCACTATCACCTAAGAATTCGAACAGTGTTAGTGTATGTCAATTCGAAGTCAACCTGTTTTGTGAAATTTCTAAGCATTCAAAAACAGAAATAAGAGTGGAAAACTGAATCACAGATGGTCAATATATCAAAAGTATTGATATCAAAATGGCACCCTATTTTCAAATATTGCTCCGCACAGTATACATATGGCCGGCTTCATGCTAACTAAATTCTCGATATCAAACAAAATAATAATACAAGTATGTTTCATAATCCTCGAGTTGGGTATTAATTCCGAAGTTAACTCTCATAAGCTCTTCCCTAGTATGATAATAATAAATGTACCATAGTTAGTGACTTCATGAAAGTTGGCAAGGACAAAGGGAACTTACAGATACAGAACAAAACGGGAATTGCTCAAGGGGGCGCAGTTATTATGTGGAACCTATGAATATTCATAACTTCGGTAGAAATACTCTGGCGTTTCATCTGTTTCAATTCAAAGTATCGCGCTCGGTATGTATTCATTTTGTCGCAGACTCGAGAAAAGGGCGGAGAAATATCAATTTGTCAGTTTGAAAGTTACGGATGTAAAATTCAACGGGTTGGGTGAATTACCACACAGGCATTTACAGAAAACGTATAAATACCCTAATCAATTAGTAGATATGTTTGTTGATTTTGAATTGAGTAGGTAAAGACATGTTCGTTTACTTTTATCGATAACGAAATTTTCAACGCAATTCTGTTTTGTTTCATACGAGTATATTATTCGTACGATTTTTTTCGAATTTGAAAAGATTAATTTGTAGAGGTAAACTTTCATATGTATGGATTTGCTAGATATTGGAGATGATTTTTGTATATCTTAATCTGGGAGGATAAAGAAAATTATTTCATAATAATATCAACGTATATATGCTGTTTATAACTTTTCATGAGTTGATGTAATAACATTTCATACGATGTAGAACTACATGAATCATTCCCAGTTGCATATTCTCAAATATATACAAAGTAATGCATGGAGGAAAGCTGATATCATTGAATGGTTCGACAGAGAAACGACTCATCCGATAAAATTATGGTTGAAGAAGAACTATTGTCTATAATATGTTCAAAAAAAGCTCGTTTCACGAAATATGTAGTCGATAAAATTGCACAGAAACGAGATATTATTATTCTTCGTGTGTCCCCTCATTATTGTGAAGTTAATCCAATTGAACTCGTTTGGGCTCAGATACAGGATTTCGTTGAAGGAAGGAATACGAACAATGTCAAAATACTCTTTAGAAAGTCTTCAAAAATATTGATTTCGAAAAATGACGGAAAAGGTTATAAAAGGAGAGGACGGCATGTGGAAACTGAAGTATTCAATTGGGAAATTCAAAGAACCTCTTATTAAAACATCTAACGAAGATTCATTAGAATTATTTCATGATAACAAAAAAAAATTTTTGCTTTTACTGAAAATATTCTTGAATAGACATAGCCATTTATTATTGTGTGAATATTTTAAATGAAAATGTTTATTGTGAATGAATAACTGAACATAGTTATGAGTTTCAATTTGTGTTTTTGAATAAAAAGCTGAACGTACACCATTGTGGATGCGAATCGACTGAAATGCTTATAAAAATTGTTTTTTTGCGACCCGTGTTCTATACGAAATAGGTTGAACCCGGTAAAGTATTATAAAATCTCCTATGACAGCTGTAGCAGAAGATAACAAAATCACATTTTGTTGAAGCACTCTGCTAGAGTTGTGCATTTATAGTGATTATTCATTACTCCACACTATAAGGAAACAGAGAATAAAAAGAATTTTCTGGACTTAAAATTTATCCATGAAGATTTAACGTAACGGAATGAAGTTGAAAAAGGGTTGGAGAGCTTTGGGTAACGATCTATAGAGAACAAACAGCTCCCAGAACATAATTGAAATCCTTACACAAACAACTTCTTTGATACGGATTAGTCCTGAACATTCGAAAACTGTTTTATCTTATCCTTTTCCATTTGTTACCGTTTCATCTCTTTTCCCATTAATCATGAACCTGCCACGACTTCCATCCAGCCGGAAAAAATGAATTTGAAGTGAAAATGAGCCGTAAAAAACAGCTCGGATGAGAAAATTGACAGTAAGGATGGGGGCGGTGCTATAGAGATTTGCGGATCCGTTGCAGGCACCATTAATTTTTTCCATCAGGGATATTTTCGGATAAGAATGCCTCTTGTGAGATCGAATTGGGACTTGGAATGACATATTGTTTTCTCATCAGCAAGATATCGATGCTAATGGTATTGATGAAGTATTTCTGAACATTACCATTCTGAGTTATGCTCACTGTTTATTCGTTTATATTTGAATATTATTTCTGATATGATCATTATGACCAGCCAACTATGTAAAATATTCATACAAAGTTTGATTCCTACTCGTCGGTCATGTTATATTTCTCTAGATTTATTATCAACTGGTCCCTTCATGACTTGAATCAACCCATAACAAGAAAGAAACATTCTATCTCTTATTCATATTATTTGTAACAAACTTTGTGAAGGTTTTCAATTTCCGGTACACATTTCTCTTCGACTGCGGATATCCGGAATATTTGGAAACTTGCTATCTTGCTTTTAGGAGTTGGAAGCGAGTAAAACATGCCAATAGGAAACATAAATTATGGACAGTGCTCTTGGTCTAGCGATCTCCAATTCTTGCTTATAATTCTCTATAAAGTTTTCCATATGAAAATAATGCCTCCTGTTCAGTTTTGACAAATTATTAGTTGGGAGACAGATAACGGACACTGTGTTGTGGATAACATATTTTCTTGATTCGTTGGGAATTAACAGTAAATTTGAACGAAAGAACATCGTCAGTTACTGACGATGTTTCATCATCAGAGAATAATGAAACAAATGTAAATTCATTGACTTTCAAGGAATCAGTTCGTTCATTGAAAAAAAAGTTTTTAACAGTTTCGTTAGGAAAGCAGCCATGAAAGTTTCTCTTAATATTTTGCGAAAAAGGTTCATGTAGAAATTATTATAAAATCCTACAGAAAGACAATTTTCTTGTATCTGGGGATGGTTATCACTTGATGAGACTGTTTGAATAAATTTCCTTATAGATATTTGGAATATAAGTGAGTAATCAACATTGAGTTTGGTTTCGCATATTTCTGGGTTACTTTGTTTTCAAATATCACTAACCACTTTTTTCAATGTAACTACAGGATGTAGGATGAAGAAAATGACTTTTGACTGATTTTTACCAAGTATTTTATTTTGTTGCGACCGGTTTCGGTTTGTTAAACCATTTTCAAGTAAACAAGTTAACAAACCGAAACCGATCGTAACAAACTGAAAATAGTAGAAATCAGACGAAAGTAATTTTCTTTACCCAATATTCGATATAAATTTTTACAAAATGAACACTTCATCAATCGAACAAGTCAAATGTTGAAAATAATAATTTCGAAAAAGCAAAGATTTCTGCAATTGAGCAGTTATCCATTCACAAAATTACATCAGGTTATGAATCAAAAGCTGAAGGAAATATCAGACATTTGGAAATGATACTTTTTCCACATAATGGTACTCTATAAAATTTCCATATAATTCATATATCAACTGGTGGTGATGAAGCAGTAAAAGTTCCATTCACGAACAATTTTTTAGAAACATCCCATTTGTTACGCTACTGAAAACATATCATTATTTAATATCACGTCATTTCATATCATCCCTGTACTGTTTGAAAGTCAAAGCCAATGGGATAACAGTTAGTAAAGAAAAGGACGAGCAATTCAAAAAATCTCATTAAGTTTCTGTAAACACTGAACGAGAAATTCCAATTTCACATGTAATGTGACTCACATTCAGGAAAAAATGATATCCGGAAAAATTTAATTGAATAAATTCCTTTAATATCATTTCAGGAACTGAATTTTTATAATAATTCAAATGCCATTACAGTAAAATGAGCCTCAAAAGACATTTGTTGATATTTCATTTGAAACAAGTATAAAAACATTTTATAGGAGAATTGTATTGAACGATTTTCAGTTTATACATTATTTCGAGTGATCATTGATAAAGACTTAGAATTCCATTCTTTTCAATGAATCATTGGTTTCTCCTATGGCAATGAGACACATTTTGATATATGAATATTTTCAAACTATTCTTTCCCGTAATAAATATTTCAGACGTATCGTTTGGATATAGGTTTTCACTTATCACTAATATACTCGTACATGCTTTTTGTATGTGATTTTACTGTAGATATTTGAAACATATTTGTCATTTCCTATTGCTAGCATTATTATTTTCACTTGAATCTTCCATCCAAGGAGTAATGAAGATACTTCTCAAAATCATCGTATGTTGTTTTCTTTTAGGTATCAATTTCATGTCGATGTAATGATTTGCGATATGAGAAATTGTTAATGAATATCAGAAATAAACAGAAAGACTCAAATAAAAATATTAGATGCCGGAAAAATTGTCCGATATTCGTCTTCAATAGGTGCGGTTATAGTGAGAATAACACAAAAGAATGAATTTTCAATTGAATTATTGAAAAAAAGGAAATAATATTGAAAATGGAAAGAACGAAAAGGTGATATAACAGTATGAGTCCAATTTGTCAATTTTCAAGTTTGTAATTCACCTAGAATTCATTATATTCCACAAGACCCGGTCGTATGGGAACGAATCTCTATACATTATTCCCAAATCTCTATTGCACCATATAATTTTCAAATAGAATATCAAACAATTCGTAAATGAACCAAAAATTGTTGATAATTATTGAAAAACCTACTGTTATTGTTGTGAATCCCTACTCATCAATATTATAACTGTCCTATAAACTTACTCCGTACTACATTGAAATGATTGAATGTATTATTAGCTGGGAGAATCCTATTGACTTTTTCATATACTGTCTTTGGTCATATAGACATAGCAAGTGTTTATAGGTCATTTTCATGCTGAGTAGTAGACTTTGTGTTGAAAAAAACAGCTTAAGATATATTTTATAGAAACATACCAGTCGATTTATTACAATATTCTTATTGCATTATCGATCGTATCGATAGTAAGTGGATTCAATAACAACAAATAAAAATTCTTGGTAATCGGTCTGGAGTCCGAGACAGTTTTGGATTATAGTTAGTGTTACTTTTTTATATTTAGATTCCGTAGTGATTTTACAAAAAAACCCAACATTATTAAATCATCAAACAATTGAATTGATGGAGAACAATGGAAAGCACATCTGATATACCACACAAAATCAAACTGCTTTTGTGGGTCAAAAATTACCAACAGGACAACTTCATGAATAGGTTTCATAAAACAATATTTCAGATGTTACGTCTATTCATCAAAAACTTCATCCTGGGTTACTACATCACTTACAAACAATAACTGTTGATCGAATCAGGGCCAAATTACCTATTTCAGTACTGGATTTGGGCATCACATACAGTTATTGTTCGAAACTAATCGAATCCCCGTTCCCGCAAATACGCGATGCTCGATAATAATTCATGAATTAACGAACGTTTATTCGACACGAGTTGAATGTATATTATTCTGGAAAATTCATGGATTCATCTTCGCCTTGCAGATTTTATGTCACACGTATAGACGCTGATGCGGCTCGAATGTAGCTATCCGGGGAAATACTAATAAAATTTTATTATGAAATTAAAATGACTGATAAATGAGCTAATGTTATTAATCACAATGCCATTTAGATGTTAGACAAATAGGTAAAAACGTAGAAAGCTTCCTGGTGTCCATAATGAAAATGAAGATTAGCAATACAGACACTATGTTATCAGGAGTAAAAAACAATAAAATATTTTTGAATTGTTATTTCATTTGAAATTTATATAAAAAACCCCTTCTGTTCCAACTTGTGATATTTATGTTGAAATATGATTTCCAATATACACAATACAAAAGAAATGGAAAAATATAATCTAATCTTGGAGAAAGGCTTTGTTGGGTCTGACAAATATATCAAGATGGCTAGTAAACTCAATAACTTCTTTGTGAAAATAGGCAAAAATATTCAAATTCAAATATTCCAAAAATCAATTTACCAGCTGATACTTCAATACCTCATATAACTGATCCACTCTCACCATTATAAATCTATGCTCTCCTAAAACAAATATTTCAATGTCATTCCTATCGATAGATGTGGTGAACACTCTCAAATGACAAAATACAGATCAATCTCCCATTGCATTGGAATAAAAAAAAATTCTACCTCTTTGAAATCAACTCAACTTCTCACCAAAGTTCAGAATTTGTTTTCATAAACCACCGGATTTTTTTCACCCAGTAACAGCAGAATGAGTAAAAAATATTTCCATACTGGTTGACAGTGTATAGTGGTGTGAATTTACAAAATCATTGATATTTTCAGATATCGAAACGAAATCCAGTCTTTCTTTTGATAATAATCCCCATCCATTAACAGGATGACTATTTTCAAAAACAAGATAATTGGAGATAATCTGCTGTGAAATTACCTAATCCAGCTAAAAGGATTTTGCATCCCTAGAGACCAAATAAGTCCAGTGAAGCCTTCTTTGTGGTACGCAAACCAAGCCACAGCATCAACCCGTGTTCAACAAAGAGCTTTATGTTTAGAAGGCATTGCAGAATATTTTTAATTTTCATCACATTTATACACTCATTCAGAGGGATTGACTTGTGGATAACATTGAATCTTAAATCTTGTTACATTATAGTCAACCTGATCAGCGGATAAATGAATCATTTTCGAATTGCTGTCCAATATGAGTCAATAATTGATTCGGTTCGAAACTGGAAAATGCAGTATTTATTTTGAACATTCAATGATACTTGTTATAGTTGTATGCATACGGTGGGTAACAAAAATATGGAATATTCGCATTACTAACTCATAGATTGTTTTGAGTGAACACCCAAAATTGTTTGTTCTTTTGTTTTTGTTTAATTACTGGAGCAGACCTTACCTGAGGATATACCATTGGAAAAATGTAGCAAGACATAAACAAATATCTTCAGAAGAGGGGTATACTGGAATCAAGTTGCTTCATGGAGAATATATCTTCTGGAAAGTCGAGGTGCAAAATACTTCTATTTGCATTGCTCGAAATTTTCAAGGCATACATTTAATCTCATATTGAAGTCTAGGCATACTTTACTGTGATATTTCCACTAGACCATTTACAAAATTGCCACATGTGTTTCGCTATACAATAGCTTCATCAAGCGTTTTTATGCTCACAATTTGAATAAGTTATGGATGTTCATCAAGGTTCGGCCTATTTCATCACATTCCTTGAATTATGTTTATTATTGACAGATATATGATGTAGAAATGTCGATTCTACATAAACACCGATGACACAATCACGAATTTTCGTGGGTCGATTTATGCAGCCATAAATTTATCAAACACACAGAGAAAGCTAAGTTTGCTTCACCTTCAAACATTGAAAGGTCAGTAAATACTGTGTCAGAACAACAATTCCTGGAACAATTACGGTAATTTATCAATAAAAGCTACATGATATTATAGTAATCAAGACAACATTCTGTTCCATTCATTCAATTGTTCCATTTCAAAACCGACTGTCATTTTCAGAAAACACGCAACACCACCTTCGAGTTATGCAGAAGCGATTTGTGATTATTGCCTCTACTCCACTTTGTACCAACGCGTACTATGCGAGGAAACGAGAAATAATCTTCACATAATATATAAGTGGATTCTTTCGAGTACTCATTGATTATCACAGAGGTGATAGTCTAGCAATTTCCGTGACATTGTGTTTGAACCGGACATTAAGTTTTGCTCGAGGCATTATCTATTTTATGATATAATGGTGGATATTTAATGATAAAAAAGTTATGGATAATGGCTGTTCACCTCTGGAATTGAAATGGTTCATCCTAAATGGATCTGTTCCAATCTCATCTTGACTGACAACTAGTAATAGTGCTGAACTGGACCTATGAAAATTTTAGGGCGATCACACCACCAACAACATATTGAAAATTCAAGAAGATCGATCGGAACAATTTCCCATAAGAGACGTGGGTAATTTACTTCAACTGATATCGATTATTGTGTCCATTTGATTAGCGTCGGTACAGTTAAAACAAAATTTTTACATTATATGGTAGCATATTTCTAGACAACATAAAGATAACAGAATTCTTCAGATCAGCTATTTTAGAATTTGTACCCTTTCACATTATTAGATTGATCAGTACAATTGGAACCTCTTTGGTGTTAAATTAATCTATTGGGAACACTTTTTCATATCAAAACTGGAGCATTTCACTAATAAAGTTAGTATCATGAGTTCTAGTCATCTCCTGATGATGTTAACCTGGCATGAAAAAGTGTTTACAGGAGACTTTTTATCAATTGATTGAAAACCACTTTGTAGCAGTGGCAGATACATGGAAAGGAGCACAAGCATATTTTCCATAAACTACGTTTTATTGGTATTCGTGGAAGGATGAACCTAACAACAAAATATCATCCAAATTTAGGTATATTGCAGTAAACATTTTTCTGTGTTTCGGTTGGTTTCTGGGTTTTGCCGTGGTCTTCTTTGGTTATATAATCTCCCAACGTTTTGACTGCAACTGTGGCAGTCATCTTCAGTGGCGTAGTCGAAGTACTATTTTTGACGTGTCAACTGAAGACCACGGGAAAACCTGAAAATCAACCAAAAAATTGACGCTAGCCGTGAAAGCTTACATTCCTAAACATTTTTTCTTTTTTGAGTAGGCTCATTAGTGGTCTCAACAATTTTATAAAAACATTTGGCACCACATTCAAACTGGAACATTTTCTGCATCCTTTGAATAACCAAATCGAAAAATATGTATCTTTGAAATCAATTTTACAGAGTTTTTAAAGATATATTTTTGAAGCTTGCAAAGATTTACTTGCAGAATCAAGTTGGAAACATTTTTGGAAAAAAATGAGGAGTAGAACTCTGCATTGCAGCAATGCCCTTCCATACTATTTTCATGAAAACTACTCCTAGCAGGCGAATTATCGAATAATCTCTGCTGTTTTTGATCAGCTTTCCTGACAGAAAAAAATTTTTTCTTTCAGGCATATTCAGTAATCAAATGTAGTTACAATCAACAGTTCCAAAAGGTTTCTGATTTCAAATAATAAAAAAAAAATCAAAATTGGAGCTGGTCCTGAAGGCTTCGTTGATTCGACTGCCAAACCAAATAACAGTTATCAAAGGCACGAAACGATTCATAAAGTCGGTTGAGTATGTCTCTACGGTAGAAAATAATATTTTTGAAAATTTTAGTATTTCCATGATATTCCTGATTTTTTTCCTGAACATCTGTTCGATTTTTAGTTCAAAAATCCAAATTTAATTTTCTTTTATAATGTTATTTATAATTAATTGATTTGAATCTTTCATAATGAATTTAAATGTATTGAGGTCGTCGACCAAATATAATCATTTTAGACAAGAAAGCTTATCTATAGTGTGATCCATTTAATATGAAGGAAAATTTGAAAGATATGTCGTTTAATCTTTCAATATGATTTTATTCATAACATTTTCAATTATGGATGAATTTTGATAGAATGCTGAAAAATGATGAATAAAAATTTGCTGAATTCACTGAAGTAGCCCGAATTCTCATGAAATTTCTAAAATTGAATCGGTGGGATGATTTGATGGAATATTTGCCAAATTTCATTCTCTTATGACTTATTTGAATACAAATGTATTCGGACATAATATTTTTTTTTGGAATTTTGACTAATGAATGGATGACTAATACAAAATGGCCTCAATAACTCAAAGGTGAAATTTGGTATTTTATTAAACTCCTTGAATGTCTACACAATGAGAAAAATCAATCCAGTAGATTTATCATCATCTGTTTCTCATTTTGGGTGCGGAAGGAGAGAATTTTATCCTAGTTATAACTATTTTCTACGAATGAACTGTACCTGAACAGTTACCTCTACCTCATTCTTTTTTTTTCCGGAATTCTTTAGGAAACGATTGAATCTGTTGTGCTCTGGTATTGCTTCACTTCAGCATAATGACTTTTTTGCTTCAGACAATAAGAAATTTACTCCAATCACGCTGTTTTGTGTTCAAATTTCTTATCTAAATTGCTAATTGGCTAAAAACAATCCACAAATTCGCATTTAATCACCTAATGCGCCCTCTTTCCTGCAAATGAAAGTAATGAATTCGAATCGATCAAAGAATAGCGGTGATCAGAAACAGATTGAATATTGCTTTCCAATTGAAAAACGTTCTGTACCATTCCAACTCATTTAACCTTAATGGAAATTGAATCGTTCCATTTATATCAAACTGAAAGGTCTTTTCTTGAAAAATGTTTCCATAACCCCTTCCAATTGGCTTCGATGGAAAACGAATTACTCGAGCTGTTATCTGAGCTTTGGTAATCCTGAAATAATTCTAAATGTAAATTCATTAGAATTTGTTGTTACGGGCATTCCATGTTTGATTGAATGATTGAAATTTGGATATGATTCGTTTCAACAACTTCGACTATCATGAAACCTGAATATTACTTTTTCATTAGTATTTTCTCTTTAGAAATGCAATCAACACAAATTTATCATTGATACTTGATATGTTTGTGAATTGAATAGTGAAGAATTTCACTACTATTACATGAGTTCAAATATAACTCGTAAAAAGACAATGAATTTGTTGAAATGAAAAGTTGTAATTTCAGATTTGTCGCCCACAAAATCTTGAAACATCAATGATGAAAATGGTGCAAAAAATATCAATCACGATTAAGTTTCGAAAAAATTTGAAACTGAAGGCCAAAAACAAATCACTCGTGATTCAATACGAGATATTTGTTCACGAAGAGCCAAAATAGGGTCTTGATCCTTTCATGAATGAGTCGTCGTTTTCAGGACCAAGTTTTATTATGTCAATGTCAAAAATCGAAAAACTATTAGAGATAATTTCAATAAGACTACATCATTGGGTTCACGTAGTTTTTGAATGATTTATATCGAAATAATATGGACATACAATTGTCAATGAGAAAGTTATCAGGAGATAAAAATTGAAAAATGTGCTATTGATTTATCTCAATATTCTAATTTTTAAACTTCAATAAAAATTCTAACTACTTCACTGAATGGAATAAAAACCAGAGCTGAAAAACTTCATTCATAAACTAGCAGAAATTATTTACAGTTTTCGTTACTTCATGCATAAATTCATTGTAATCACTTTCCTGGAAGGTGAAAAGAAGCTGAAAAAATAATTCATATGTTTTTCGAATATTATCCTCATATTTTGACGTAATTTCAACCTGAATTATTTGAAACTATGTTAGTCTATTGGTGTAGATGAATTAAAAAATCGTTTATAATTTTTTTCGATTTTCAACATTGAAAAATCATAAAAGTTGGCCCTGAAAGTAAAATCTCATTTGTGAAGTTTTGTATTCCAGAGGACTTTTAGGAAGCCTAAATCAAAGGAGTAAAAATAGTACTAATCTACCGTGAATATATGCTTCAAAAATATAATACTATATTACTGAAGTTTTGGAAAATAATTCTAAGAATGCACCTTACTTGAATTATGCTCTGGAATATTCCTGTTCGAAAAGAACATTTAATCTCGTAACTTTTCAAACTGCTCCATACAACATTATGAAAAATCCACAACGACTGCTATATATTATTCCGGCTTGAACGAAATTAATTGAAATCCAGGCCGCCTGACATAAATAATGAATATCACAAAGGTTACGTGCGACATTTTTATAGCGTTTTATAAAGATATTGCCTGCAAGTTGAGGACTTTCCTGGAATATTGTTGTGTGGAACTCGCACGTTTCATTTAAACTCGGCGATCTAGGATTAAGCACTCTATATGGTGAACCGACAGTCTATAAAGTGGAGTTTAATGCATTTTATAGTAGAAAATAAAATGCATTACTGTCGGAGACTAACAATCATATTTGACGCCTCCAGTTGTGAAGACGGTAGCGTGTTAGTGTAACGATTCGATCGCTATCTGAAACAATAATAATACCCAATTCCTGAAATTACTTTTCATATCATGTCGGCAGACAAATAATGAAATAGCCTAACAAAGCTTATGGTTTTGCGTCAGTGTTTCATATGCTCTTTGAAACTAGACTAGACCCAAGAAAGTTGAGGATTATCAAAAAATTCTGGAATATTGAGAATGCGCAACATTTGAAGTGACATACTATATGCAATCAAGATAAACAAATAATGTCGGACTCTCGCATTTCATATTTTCAAGGTTATCATATAAAAATTCACCAGTTCAACTTGCGGTTACACAAGGATAAGCCGATGTGAAGTGTCTTCTTCAACAAATTCGAAAACCTCGGTTGATCAAAACAACAGACATTTGCTCTCTTTTGGTATCAAAATCTTTCTCGCGAAGACGTATATAATACTCACAACAGTATTTGGAAAAACTTCTTCATTGGGTAATAACAATGATGAGATGATTATTTCAAAAACACTCACTGATAATGATTGCAGTCATCTAATGTTTCTCATCATTGTGTAACTACTCCAGTTACTTTTCAATTTCACAAAAGTCCTGAGAAAGTATAGTACCATTATAGTCTTCCGTCATCATTATTATATGAAACAACGTGATGAAACTTGTCACATTGTCGTAACATTCAAGTTTATTTTTATTCACACAACAAATCTAAGACCCTAAAAATATCAAGGAATCACCTTAATGGCTGTAGAGTTTCCCACCTAATATCATGAACTTCATCTGCTTACCTTTCTTCTTATATCCATTGTATCGATGGCAATATTTATTTTTAACGGCTGTATCGGGTTAATACAGAGACCCGTTACCGCCAACAAAATATAAAAGCGCATTACCTTATCGTTTCGAATAACTTTTAGGCGTATCGGAAAAAGACATAAAAGCACAAGGCTTTCACCCAGGAAAGAATCTATAAAATTATACGGACTATAAAATCTCTTAGCTACATAGTTCAGGGTGACTACCCCTCCGATAATGTCCTTTATTTGTCAGTCCAGGAACTGTTTTGGCAGCTTAGTGGAGGAAGCTAGTTGATGGCTTCATTTCAAACAAAATCCCACACAAAAAGGAATGAAGTAATAATCAGGCACTCAACGCCGTCTGGCGGAAAGCTCCCAATCAATAATTTTATTTTCAGATTCCGGGTCGCAAAAGAATTATTCTATGAAGTCTGCACTTCCGCTGGGATACAAGATGTATGTGAAACATCGAAAAATACGACTAAGGAGACAAATATTAATGTATGAATAATATTAGTTTCTGAAGCCAAAACTGATAGGTTTTATTTCTGTCAGATTGAAATCCTAAATAGATTTTATCAGTATAATGATCAGTCAGATCAGAAATAGTTATGGAAACCTGGTGTGTAATATTTTTCGATGCTCACAAAAACTATTTTTGCAGCAGAAAAATGATTTTTGTAATTGATCGACGAAAACTTCATGTTAATATTCTCATTGTCGAACTTTTGTTCCTTCAATTTATGCATGAAATGTCTTATTACCTTTTATGTGGGCCAATAATTCCGATGAAAATTTCTATTCACGTTTATGACGATATTTTTAAAAACCGTAATTTTGATTGCACCATTACTCATTTCTTTCGATTAAATCTGGAACAAACAATTGATGTATACGTCATAATTTGTTGAAATGATTGGGTATAAAAAAAATTTGTTTATATTTTTGTAGATGAGTAAGTAAGCGTAATATCTTTCATAGAATTATTCACAGTGGAAATGGCTGCAGAGAAAAATTGAGCTCAAAGATCCGCCCTGAAATATACCACTCCATAAAGTGTTTGGCTATGTTGGGACTCTAGGTGGCAAACTACGCTCGCTGTTTTTCCATCAACATATGTTTAGCCCATCTGAGCTTGTAGCACCAAAATTACTTGAATCTACAAGGGTTCTACAGCTCATGTTGTAGAAACGCTTTGTAGGAAACTACCAACTGTACTAGGGCGTATGTTTTCACTCGATCAGCGGTGAGAAAATCCACAACAGCTAATTGTTCTCTAAACAAAGAAGTTGTTTTGATATATTTACGCTATTGCGTGACGTTTTAGCAAACACGTTTAGCGAAAGAACCGTTTGATATACAGAGCCCGGAGTCGAAACAGAAATAACAACATTGTTCATATTTTCTGGTTCATTTAGAGACACAAAAACTGGTGATATTTTAGTTTTATAACTCTTCGCGTTAAGTCCAATGAAGGAATAGAAAACAGCTTGCATTGTTTGCCGACATTCAGAGGTGATGAGAGCTTTCAGAAAGTTGGGCCTGTTATGTGTTGAACAGTGGAAGTTATATAACCCTGAGATGAGGAGTAAATCATATTTATAGTTGCAAAACTTTCCGAGGATTTTTAACGGGGAAGCGATGAAGGGAACACCCTAGAGATAACATCAATTTAATATTCTCGACAAACTAAATTCCGCACACGAACTGGTGGTGGTCGTAATTCTCATTGATTTCATTTGATGTGAGATGAAGGAAAGAAATAATTGGACATAACTCAGGGTGCGTTCTTTGAACGAAAGGAGTCCAATGGTCTCGTGAGAGAAAATCTTATTAAAATGCTTTTTTTAGTTGAGGAGTTGGATGAATAACTAGATTTCAAGCCATTAATTTGGCATATTTCGAACCCCGAAAATATTGAGAGATGGATATTTGGAAATAATATGAATTTTTGCTTCAAATAACTCTTCCAGGAGTTAAGTAACTATTTTAAATATTTCATAACCGATATATGTACTTAGCGGCAACTGAACGATATTCTTCAGTTGAAAACATTGAACCAATGGTTAATAACCCTATTGCTAGTGGAAAATAGTTTTACGAATTGATTGATCGGAAATTTGGCAAAAAATTATAAATCAATGAATCTGAGTAATATTTCTCCAACATTTGTAGAGTGATGTGCCTGATTATTACTTTATCACTGAGAAGACCAATGACGGTTCGACACAGCACTGTCTGATGTTGAATCATAAATGCATTGTATTTGGACTTTGATACTCTGCTAGATGAAAGGTAGAGTTGAGATCTCTGTATTTCAGAAGTATTCAAATGTCATTGTTCAGTTTTGAGCCCCTTCGTTATTCCCAATACTTTTTCTTGGTCAATATAACAGCTTCCACATCCCAAGATAATCCTCGAATTCGAATTCTAAAATGACACTGTTTCAGAAGCATATCTATACACTAAATTGAGTGTGTTTTCCATAGTGAAACCGATAGAAAACTCCTGTCTTTATTTTGAAAATTACCTCGCCCGTGAACCAGGGAAGTTGGGAGGATATGATAATACCCTCTTTAATTTGCTTCTGCTACTCGATTGCAGAAAAAAGTGAAGCAGCTGTTATCCAACAAACTCTCGATATCGACGTAAAATTACAATGTCATTCGGTAAATAATATTTCTTGAGCAGATTTACTACTCCTCAACCTGCAAAACCATCGTCGCAGAAACATCTAGGTAAACAGACACGTATTGTCTGAAAGGCTTTCGGTATATCAAATAAACAAGAACTGTGCATATTCGTATCACTTATTTATGTTTAGATTCAGTTTTCCTCATAGCTACCTTCTTGACTGCAATGCGCGTTGTTGATTCATCGTCGCGTCGGTTTGTTTTTCTTTGATTAATATTCTCTCAATGCAATAATTCAAGCTTGAATTTCCTGACAGGATGACGAAGCTGTTAATCGTGACTGACAATGTGTTGAAATTTGAGGGGTGGTTACGAGTCTGGAAGGGTTATTACACCCCCGTTACTAACCACTATTAATGCGGAAATACAAATCAATCGGAGTTCAGTTACCTAATACAAGAGTGGAAATGAAAGGTGAAACTGAAACCTCTGGCGTAGAATGAATCCAAAAAAAAACACTTTTTTTAATCACCAGAAATGAAGAACTCTAATCGAAGGCGTTTCACCAATTGAGAGATACAAAACGTATGAAGAATAACAAAGAAAATATGCACATCTTATATGAGAATGATAAAATGAACTATCGGATGGATAGTAGTATTGTAGTGTATCTATGTAACAATTTGGTAATTCACATTACAAAAACATAACAAATCATAACGTCGACCACTGAAGGAAGTATAAATATTCACTTTTTTCAATCGATTCACTTCAATTTGTAATCAAAATAGTTGAATACAAGGTACTTACTGACTTTATGTAACGAATGAGTTGAATCTAATCATGTCATAATCATGACATTCATTGGCTTATTTGATTCAAACCAAGAAGACAAGGATCTTGTTTAAATTGAAAGGGTTATATCTTTAGAAAAGAATGATTTTTGTTTTGGAAAAGGAAGGTTTTGGCCTTCTACTTCTACATCATGATACAAAAAATGTGGAAATCTTACAAAGATTAATTTTAAAATCGAGTCTATACAAATATGTTCAGCAAATAATTCTGAAATGAAATAGAGTTTATTTTGAAATCAGTAGCTCTCTTCATTTTTTTTAGAAATTTACATTTTTTTTTTGTATAAAAATGGAGAAGTAGAGAGCCTTTTCCAGAAATATTTTTTATTTTACAGAATTATCTTGTGTTATATACGTTTAATATAAAATTCTTAGCTTGCATAATCACTGGCAAACTCGTGTAGCTGTCTGGTATTATATGAAGTTTTCAATGTGTCTAGATTATTTCTCTCAACGAACTCTTTGATTATAATGTGTTGTAATACAATTAGCTAATGTCAAATATTTTTTATATTCTTCATATAAAAATTCACTTGGATACCGTGGTTCCTTCTTCAATATATCTCCAGGAATTTTTCCTGAATCACTTGATACTCTTTTTTCAAAGAAAGAAACCAAGACATTTTTTCTGTATCTCTCCAAAAATATACCCCTTCTTATTTGAATTCCGTTTTGTTTCCAAACGACAACTTCAAACTAATTAGAGAATCATCTTGTGCTCCTACTACTTAGATAACAGTAACTTATGTAATATAAATTTATTCGTTTTAAAATATCTGAAGTTAGCTTCGGGATATAAATTCCGACGTCTTACTTCAATAATCAATCATCACTCTTTTCGTATTCACTCGTATTATCATATCGACTCCTGCCACGTTAATCCATCAATGTACGTGTTCTAAACACTTCGATACCATCTGAACAAATTCAGGTGAATTTACGTCACCTCCACGGATCGTTTGAATAATTGATGTGAAAGGGTGACAACCCTTGTTTCAAATTACTCCGCTTGTCGATAAACCCATTCTAAATTCCATCGAGCCACAATGACGCGACTTGTTCGGATAGGATCGTCAACAAGAATACCAAAATTGATGTTCGCCTTGTCACCAACTTCGGTTTTAATTGTTTTGGTTCCCTGCGCTTTTGGTTAGAGTTCGGAAATGTACAATAACAGATGGATGCCGGGGCTGAACTGAAAGAAAACAGAGGGTTTGTCGATTGCACTAGAGAATAATTGAAGAACTTTCTTCGAAATTTCACTTGAAGCTGTAAATCATTGTGATCCTAGAACATCGAAGTCACAGTTTCGTTGAATTAGTTTCAGTAAGGAAGTGACTGAAATGAGATTCACTCGATGCAACTATTGTTTTTCATGTCAAGTTAAACAACTTACACTCTCTTGAAACTACAGTGCTATCAGTGCCGGTTTTAGCACCAACGGTGTCCTGGACGAGATTTCTACGGATCCTCTAACTGCAAGTCAAATCTATACGGAAAAAAACAAGGGATATATCAACGAACTCTTACATTAGGTAATCAAAGTCCATATTTTCAGCACTTTCATTTTCGATTGACAAGGTTGAAAAGTTTGTCAATCGAGATTGAGTTTTTTTTTATTTCATCGAAATGATGAGAGAAATATTTTGATTGAATTGAGAAAATGGAAAAAACTCGCAATAAGTATAGCATCTTCATAAATTCTTCCGATTATTTTTGTCAGTGCGTATTTTGTCGTTATAAATGTTGTTTCTCCGTTTTAAACTTTTACCTGTTCCGTGGTTTCTTTAACACGGAAAAGCACAGTTCAATGAGTCATTGTTGTGTCTCTAAGATTGTCACACATAATCTCTATATTTCTTTTGGCGAGTATTAACAACATGAGCTCTGAGGATCAACTCAAAATGTTGATGAGAAACACGTAGTTTTTTTAACATATTCTTTTAAATTCTATGCACAGTTAGTCCATGTTTTAAATCACTAATACGCCACTGAAAAGTATCATTATGAATCAGATATTCAGTTGAACCTATGAAAATATGACATGATTTTCATGATAAATTTGCTAATGGTTCTGCTAGCCTTTCACTATTTATTATATTGTCAACATCATAAAGAATCATGTGAGTGAAACAGCTACGTTTGGGTGTAACGTATTTCATTTTAGTTAATCAATAGTGAAAAATTGAGCTGACTTTCAATCCAACCCAACTCCATTCAGCCTAGTATATTCATCGTTAATTTTGGGTCACACTTCCATATGTGAGGTTAACATCCACCGCAAAAATTTAAAACCGAAGAAAATGAATTTTATGAACAACTTCAGACAAAGAGAAACTTTCAGAAGGCAAAACAAATAAGATAATTTTTGTATTCCTGATTTCTTTTGAAATAGCACTTGTTTTCCAAACTCTAATTATGGACAATATCCCAAATGAAAACATCCATTCTTCTTTGTTTTCTGATCTTCTTCAGAACATTGAAAAAGTCATAATTGATCACGGTTCATTGTTTTGTGTATATTATTCTCACTGAAAATTTTATTAGCTTTTTACAAAATTTTCCAGCCGAGATGGAAGGAGAATCCTTCGTTTGATTTAAATTGGTAAAAGTCTTTCAACAAAGAAAGTAAGAAAACCTGGAAAAGGACACACAGTGATGATAATAATATAATAATGATGATAATGAGTCAACTAGAGGTTGTGAATAGTGTGAATAGATTCATCATAAATTATTTAATGTGTAACTGACTGCAAATAAATCGACGATAACTTTTTGAGTTGCATGAAAAAGCAGAAATTCGGATACATATTATAATTACTAATTCCACCACTGTGTTGTAGTGACGAAAACTATGATTTTTTCAAAAGATTCAGAATGAAATGAAATCGTTGAACAATGTGTCTAGACGTCTGAATATTCTCCCAACTCCGCCTACAGTAGTTCATGGAATAAAACCTACCCGTCTGTGTATATTTTCTAATCTACGAAATAGCTTCGTCTAAGTTTTTTCGTTATTTTCTCCCTAGACACGTCGACCTGAGATACTTTTTGTCAGTTCCATTTAGTTCGAAAAAAAATTAACGCTATCATCAATCATCGCTATCTCATGATTAATGCTGCCAGGAGACAGGCATCAGACCTCTTTTTGGCACTGTATGTAAATCGTGAACGCTCCAGCATATTGTGAAAGTGTCACCTAAATGGCCGGTTTTGTTGGCGTGAACACCTCAGCAGTCACTGCGTGTGCCCTACACAAATAGGTAAAGGGTCAGATTTCAAACTGTATCGAACGTTATTTGAAATAATGGGCGACCTTTCGATACCAACCGTGGCAAAATTCAGAGTGAATGAGGGCCGAAGGAATTTAATAATTTCTGCTGAAATGAGCCTTCAGATTATACAATGATTTTGATGAAAATTATATTTTTGGATATATTTGTGAAGTGGAGAAATGAATTGAAAATGAAGTATTGTACGCGCCATTCTCAGCTCTTTTTTGATAACCAAAATTAAGAAACAGGACAAGTTCCTTTGTGGAAAATAGATTGAATTTCCGTAGTAACTTATCGGATGAACTGGAATTTTCTCCATTTCATTTTTGGATCTAGTTTTCAATTAGTTTGGAGAGAAACCTCTTTGTAAAATAATATGAAAATATGTTTCTACCTGGGCTAAAGCTACAATTGGACTGAAACAAGTTAACTGGAGAGTGACATCATTGATTGAATATCTCAGAAACGTAACAATGTTGGCAGAAGGGAAACAAAATATATTGAAAAAAGACAGTGTGCTCATGAGCATATCAATAATGATGAATGAAATGAAATATAATCAGCACGAGGTGGTCGTCCATAAACACAGTATAATTACTTGAAGTCCTGCTGTAAGAACATGAAGTAAAACGAGAAAAAAGCAGTTGCTTCAAAAAATGAACACAGCAAACAATGGATTCTATGAAAATGAAGCACCACCAATCAGATAGCATCTGTTGTCTCTTCCTTCAGTAGTAACTATAAAATATAATCAGTTAACTATGATAACTATAAACGTTAATCAGTTTTTTAATAGAATCGAAAAAGTTCTGTGTATTGAATGAACATCTCTATAAAAAATAACAAGCAGATAGTTCAGTAAGAGAACTGATCAATACCTCTTTGTTGTAATGCATATGTGTTTATAGGAGATATCAAATTATAGGCAATCATGAACGTAGTTCTAGACAAATGAAAAAAAGAAAAAAGAAATTATTTCCAGTTGTGACTAACCTCATCATCAATGAGGAACTTATCGTTCTACTGCAACAACAATATCTCTTCAGTGCCTCTGATTCAGACTTTACCTACAACTAGACAAAAACGGAGTTGTCTTACATATTTTCAAGGCCACAATATCCATCTCGATATTGATATAGAATAGCAAGATATTTCCAGTTATAGGTATTCCAGATAACAGAAATTTGGTTTGAATAAATGTTGATATTGATTGAAGTAAAACTGACCGAAATACAATAAATCACTGGCCTTTATGAGATTGTTACTGAATTCGCGCGATTATCTCAGATGTCATCATGAAGACGTATTACTGTGCATGTAATTCAACCCATGTGATAGTTTGAAAAAACTGTGTTGCATATGAAGGAAATATCTGTGCACCATATTTGGATTCGTTAGTCAGATCTACGAAACCGTATTGCAGATGAATACGAGTACATGGAAAAATGATGTAATTGAAAAAACGAACCAACAAACTCCATCCATAATGGTGAATAATTATTTGTGAACGGTAGCTATTTCGAATACGAATAAACCATTGTGTTCCGTTTGAGCATATTTATTTTTCGCACTGCGAGCAAAATAAAACTTTTCATTGTGCGAACATAATTGAAAGTCTGTTGGTCAAATGGAAACATGGATTTGTTCGAAATTGTCTGTTTCCGTAATGAGGAAATATTCACTACTTGATTATTTTTCAAATCATTTCGATACGATGGCACAGAATGTTATTTTTATGGAATGGACTCCAAATTGGATACTTTCACTTCAATATGGAAATTACAACGATAATTCTGTATTCATGAAATACATTCATTTTTCAGTTTTTTCTGCTGTCAATGAGAATTGTTTCGGTGATGGAATTGGCCGATACTTGATGAAAATCCAAAATTAAAGAAATCGTTCATTGTGAAAAACATTAATGCTTAGGAACATCAATGTTTTTCCAGCTTTATTGTATGCATCAGTAAATACTTTCCATGGTAACGAAATGTTTTCGCTACTCTAAAAAGTCTATCACTTCTACATATGATATTTCTAACGAATTGCGGGATACTAATACACATTAATTGAAGGATTGTTGATTCACGTTTCCCGGAACCACTGGAGACTCGGCCTGAATCAACTAATCGTAATGTTATTTCTCATCTCCGCCAACGTTATCCAACTTTATTGAGGCACGTATCGTGAATTTACATTTCCAGTTCAAATATGCGATGCAATAATTTCAGTTCCGTAAAACTTTCTTGTGGAAGCAGACTGGCTCTGGTACTTTTTGAATTCTGTTCACACAATGCAGTATTTAATTTACTCCATCGACTAAACTAGGTTTCGCTACTAGAATATAAAAATCACCTTGCGAATATACCTTCGACAGTTGGATGGAAGTTGTATCTTTATACTGTATGACAAATCCGGTGGACAGAATCGATAATTCAATTCAGTTTCAGCGAAAATGATATTTTTTTCTATCGTTATGATGAAAAAGACGTCATTTCAAAGGTGGATTGAATTCATATGGGAATAATACATTTTATTTTCACGGAAACATTTTTTAAAATTTGGGAACCACTTATCGCTGTTTTTCCTTTTAGCTCGAAATACATTTGAATGAGACTGTTATCTGTACTAGTTTTTGTTTGTCACACCCTTCTGAACGTAATCTGTGTGGTTTATAAATAACTGACTGCTGACTGACTCCTTGACTGCTTGGCCTGCAGCTGGAGTCTTTGTTACACAACACTATTTTGTTTCTGTTTTCTTGAAATATATAGTAAACAGCGAGTAATTTCGTAATCCTTCTCAACTAAACTATGCTTAGTTAAAGCAGTTGTCTCAGATGGTTCCTTTTCAGAAGATTATATTCGTGTATGTATCGATATATTTTCATAACATTTTTATTCTTCTGAATAGCTTGGTTCCAGTCCCGTCTCATAAAATTTGTACCCCCCCCCCCAGCTCGTTCAGATTTCATCGTCATCAGCTCTTCATGATCTAAGATTTCTCTATATCCCAACGAACAGTGAATTTGGAGTGATATTGGAGAATTTTTATGTTACTGAATAATGAAACTGATGAATGTTACGAAACGTATGGATTTTCTGTGGCACAAAAATCGTTCCTCATGAAATCTACTTAGAATTGATACTGTACTCTGACTAAAATCGAAATTGAACTTTACTGGTGAAGTACAATGTTTGATTCCACCATCTAACTCGATATTATGCTAGAGGAGAAAATAAACCCAGAGTCACTCTACGGAAAGAGGAAAAAAGTTGTGATGAGTCTATGAGTTTGTAAAAGTTAAACAAAAATTTTTGTAAAAGCGTCCCTCCCACCACTTGAGTTATTGTTTTCAACTGATAGTTGAAGCTAAAACTCATTTTCTCCTTCGGAACTATGCAAATCGTACATTTTCAAGAGGTATCAAACGCCTTCCGAAAAATTCATCATGAGCTTACTGTCTTCACTTTATCTTTGACTTTCCTGATTTTATACCGAATGAGAATATTCAAAGAACAAACGAACCATCTCTGAAATATGAAACATTTCATTCAGAGACTGAACAATTTGCAATAACGTCTCCGATGCTAGTGAATTACTAGTTCCTAGAAACGCGAGTGTACCAAAAGGCCGGTATGCAACATTAATTATGCAGAAATGGGTCTCTGGACGCGAATATCTACAGCTCGATCTGATAGTCGATGCGTCTGAAACGGCGTACGACGGGCGTCGTGACGGGGTGTATCTCTTCGACGCTCACGTCCAATATCCCGATAGACAGTGGGAACACCTGGGACAGGACCACTGGGATGTTATCAGTTCACCGAGCTATTTTGTCAAGTCACATAATAATCTGAGAGGATCATTAATTGCTTCCGACGAACAAAATTCGAAGGATCCAGGTAGTAAAATACCAAATTTTCGAGTCGGATTATGAATTATATGTATACGATATTCAACATGTATTGTGAAAAGTTTTAAATCCAGAAAAACTTCAAGGAAGGGTGATTTCTTCGTGAAAATATCTTTCCAAATGTATTTGCAACTCACACATTTTTGTATCTTTGTATACATTTCTCTGAATGCCTCACGATATGTAAATGGAAGAAAATTGATTGGAATTTTCATCGTTTATTTATAATACCCAAACAAAACCATCCTCTGAAACCAATTGTTTTTTCAATCGAATCTCCATGTCAAATATTTGTAAAATATTTTATACAAATCCTAAAACCTTCATCTGGAAATGAAAACACTTATATGAAGGAAAATTTTGATGAAAACTTTGATGAATTACAAATTCAAGACGAGTTACTCGTAGTGATGTTTGAATGTTTTTGACCATGTTTCTTTGAGGATCTAAATATTTGGATGAGTTTGTTGAAAACGAAATAATATCGAAAAAAAGAGAAGGAATGAGAATGAAAATTAATGAAAGTGTTGTTGCTTCTGATTAATTTTGTTCACTTCTGTTCACTTAGTATGTTAAAATAATTGATCATGGTTAGTTTATAAAAAAAGACGATTTTGACATTGACAATAATTTGAAAGTTATAAAAATGAAGATATTGACCTGAAACGTTTGATTCCTGGTTTATTTCGACTTCAATTCAAAGAAATTCACAGTAGGACTGACTAGTCTAAACAGGAAGTATAGCTAATTCATAACTTGATGTGAGCGCGAATTGATGAATTTAAGTGAAATGAAAAAATAAAATCAATTTGATGATTGTAACGAGAAAAACAATGACATTTTGAATAGAATAGTTTTCTTTCCCCAAATTTCTACATGAAATGTTTGCCAGAAAAAACTACTTTCTGGGTCATAACAACGATGAACATTAAACTATATTTAAGAGACACTCGTGTAATTTTCATCACGAAGGACATATTTATAGATTCTTCCCATTTGTAGTAGCGTAACCTCTCCGAAGTCAGTCAGTAATCACATCTCCTAAAATTAAACGATTGACTCTTTTTCCCATTCGAAAAAATATGAAGTGAGTCTAGACGATAGAGGCATGTAGTTCAGAAGATAGAAGTTCAGATGGGAAATCAGAGAACAGCTAGATCAAGAACCAGTTCCAACTCCTAACGTCAGCAATGAAGAACGAAGAGATCTGAACGGGCTACGTAGATACAACACCATCAAGATCTTATCTGCAGATAAGGAAAACGCTACTATTGTGATGGATACTGATTTCTACGAACAGAAGATTGAAGAGGTGAAAGAAAGAAGAAGAAAGAAAAATACACGAACATCGTAAGAGACCCTACTGCATCAATTGAAAGGAAGTTGTACCAAACTTAGAAAAAACACCACAGTAAGCCACCTCACTTGTATAGACTACCCAAAATCCACAAAAAGGATATTCCGCTCAGACCGATCATTAGCTCCAGAGATTCAGCCATTCACAACTTGTCCAGGTTTTTACTACCAATAATTAAACCATTGCAAGGTAAAACATCATCATTTGTGAAAAATTCAAGACATTTCGTTGTACTACTGGGGGAAATCGAAGTCAAACTGACCAGTTTCGACGTGGAAAGCCTCTTCACCAATGTTCCTGTCGAAGAAGTACTTCAAATCATACAGAAGAAGCTATCCGAAGATGGGGACCTAAAAGATAGAACAAACCTACTGATACAAGTAATCATGAAATTACTAGGATGCTGTGTACGAAACTGCTACTTCCAACTGAAAGACGAATTTTTTTACGCAAGATGAGGGCCTGCCAATTTTCTGGTTGTAGCTTGTATGTTATTTCCTTGCAATTTCAGTTTTTTGTTTTAATGAAATGGTTATTTTCGGTTAATTATTTCATTTTTTTTTTCGGGGATTTCAAATCAATTTATATTATATTAGACAATGGAAGTCCGAACTGATGAAATACACCACGAAACATTGTCAACCACCTTCAAACAAACACCAAATGATGTCAGGAAAAGAAATGACACAAAAGAATTAGTTATGCTATAATCAATCAATCTAGTAACCGTTGAATTTTTAATGACTCTCACCTCTCTAATTATTCGATCCGCAACCGATAGAAACAAAAATCCAATCGAATGCATTTCCAGAACGAATAATGGCATGTTGGCATGATGAAATTTTAATTGTTTATTATTCCCATGGCAGATGGAACGGATGAAAGGAGTAACTCATTATAAAGTTCGTTGTTTGATTTAGATCACGCGATTCCTAGCATGATACTAAAAGTTCATCGATTTGCTGATATCTGTTACCCGCAATTGGGCTAGGATTTCGTGTCTAGCCTCCCGAATACGCCTCAGATGTCTGTTTGATTACCCACCTAGACAAAGATCCAAGTTAGACGATAGAATCGTACCTAATGAGTGGAATTCGAGTAGGTAGAAAGCGAATGCAAAACAATAAACATTTCCAAGAAGATAGAATGAAGGCAAAATTGCGTTTTGAGAGGTTCTCGAAGGACCAACAATATTGTTTCTGTCGAAATACTCTTCAGGAAAGATATGTGAACTGTATTTCTACATTCACAAGGTATTTTGGTAAAATTGTATGTGTACCACTTGCCTGTGTGTAGAATGCTATGTAAAGGATGTAATGTTAGTGATCGTATGCTATTTGACAGTACATAGAGATCACAAAGAAAAGGTTCTACATTTTCTGCTACGTTAATACTCATGTCTAAATGTCGATAGTAACATTCAGTTTGCCTCTTAATCTGCCTATTAGAGAAAATTTCTCAATATTCAATTTATATGCAATGAATTCAAAACAACAAGAAATAATTAAATCGATATATTATGACTATTAGTGATATTTTTCCATGATTTGTACACGTTTCGAGTCGAAATATTCTGATCTACCATTCAGTGCTCCTATGGTTACAGAATTGTATTTTCCTCATGATTTTTACCGCAAACATCTATCATTGGGTGGAATGAATTAAAAACAACTCATGAAAAATCCCTCTGTTATTTCTCAGCCACGTTTCATACGTCAAGAAAGGTTCACGAATTCTATCGTATATCTTTCTCGCCGCTGTTTTCTCAAAAAACATCACATGCTTAGTTTGAGTGTGTTGACAGTACAGCAGAAAATAGAAGTGTTTTTTTTGCGACTTGTTTTTTTATATCATTTCTCAGACCGCATCTAAATGATACTATAGAACTATTAGGAAGGCCATTTCCGAAAAATGTACAGCTCTGTGCTTATAACTGCTATATACAGTTCGTCTCAGATAAAATAGGAATATCGTGTACGGAACAGATATAAAGTATCAAGGAAAAATGTAATCGTTTGAACATGACAACAAGAAATTAAAAACGGATGACACGCAATGAAAAAAAATATATTTTTCTTGGTGACCTAAGCAAAAGGTGTTTAGAAATGATGAGATTTAGGGAATATTACTGTTCACTGATCAATCGTGACTGTAGGCTTTGATAGCCTACAACATGAAGGACAGTTCTCAAACTTGTCTTTTTTCACCGGAAGTATTTCGGTACAAGTTCAATACAAAAAAACGAAAATTACTGGAGTTTTATCCCAACACCAAAATGTGTTAACACGTCAAAACATGTTTCAATCACCAAGTGCTCATCTTGAAGAGAAAGATGAAACCTCCCGTTTAATTTTTCTCTTCAAGATGATCACTTGGTGATAGAAACACGTGTCGAGGTGTTGAAAATGACGGTTTTGGTGTTGAGATAAAGCTTCAGTAATTTTCATTACTACACCAAAGATTCCAAACAGTGCATCACAAGTTCAATTCAAAACACTTCGAACTTCTTGAGTTCTCAACTTTTCAAAAAGACCAAAATGCAAAGTACATAGCTTTTTCCTATGAACCAGAAACACTCAAAGGATGGATCCGTGTGTTCAGGACAAAGGTAAATTGATGGATGTAGCCGTTACTATGTGGTAGGAGATCATGATGAAAAGAGAAATGAAAATTTCTATG